>JALIZH010031350.1:0-11975 GCA_030522465.1 Rhipicephalus appendiculatus | reverse complement strand
CATTCCACACGAGGATTCCGCCCAAACAGAAAATGCATGCGTATTCAATAAAGCATTTCATTAAGCACACGTGTGTATTCTTCTTGAAGGCTCTTACGCCGCCATCTTGAATTTTACTCCGCGACTGAGCAAGAGGCCCCCCCCCTCCAAATGTTGTTTGATTATCTTTCACCATGAAGGGTGGGAGGGGGGGGGTGTTTGGGATTTTTATGGTAGTTAAATTTGGGTGTCAAGAAAACCTAAATGGATCACAACATTTTGTACAACAATGACCATTACTGATGACAATTCATCAGTACAAGTGCATTCAACGGCAATAACAAATGAGCATATCAACAAAATCACTCAATCACATTGCAACACAGAGTATAATAATACGCCAATGAGTTCATATAAATCTTACATGAAGAAAACTAACAGGCATCAAACGTATGAGCACTAAACGAAAACATAAAGGCTGCATCTTATTGTTTACAGAGCAAGACAACTGAAGGCAACAGTCATTAAGGTGCAGAAGTAGGAAAGGCATAATGTATAATGAAAAATTAATATTCCGAAAATAAATGGGTCAATATCTACAAGTTCGTTACCTTAAATAATAAAAAAAAAAAAAAGAGTGTGCCTGAGGCAGTATGGCAATGTTCCAAAGTCTTCTTTAGCAATCTTCCTTAGAAGCTGTAGTTCTAATGAATGAGTGACATTAGATGTAATGCGATAAAAAAAGTAACATCACACTATCATCATAATCATCAAAACCATGACTTCCCGCAATTTCATTAATAAAATGTTCCTGCAGCATTAAATATGTCATTGCCTCAGCTATGCTGTAACATCTTTTTATGTTGTGCTGGAACATACTGTGGAGCCATATTGAAGTTGACGAGCGAGGACAAATGAAAAGTTGCAGTTTTGCCCAAAGGCAAAGTAGTAATAGTAATAGCATTTAATTAGAGAATTATCGAATGCTAAGTGAGGCTTGTAGATTTACTGACAGTATACATTACAGAAATCATTTTCACACTAATTATGTTAATGAACATGGTGTCGTGCGTATATAACTTTATGACTAAACTGTGGTGATAGCGCCATGCGTCGTCAAGTGTCCCGCGATATCTGGCGCTAAGTCGCCCACAATTGTGAAGTGTTGCTTGTACGTGACGTCATTGGTCACATGAGTGTCTGCTATATATGTATGCTGGTTGCATGGAATAAAGGTTGATGTTATCTCGCGCGCATCGGAAGCGGCTCAGTCCCTTTCTCTCTGCTTCTGTGGCCGGCCCAGATGCGCATGGCCTTTCGCTAGGCCGCAACACAACATGGTGTCAGAAGGTAGCCGTCTTCTGATTTTCGAGGGGCGTTGCACCAGTCTTCGTCAAGCGGCGCCATGTCAGAAGACAAAGAAGTCAAGCCAGTTCACGGCATGTTCGCTGTTCCAGCTCCACCAACGTTTGACTTCGACCGGACGTCCGAATGGCCTTCCTGGAGCCAACTATTCGACGACTACCGCTTTGCCTCTGGCTTAAATGAAGAAGTGAAGAAGCGCAAGTCCGGACTCTACTCTACACAATGGGCAGGCAAGCGAGAGAGATCTTTTCGACCTTCGCACTATCTGAAGAACAGCAGAAGCAGTATGAAGTCGTCAGAAAAAAGTTCGACGATCACTTCGTGGCCCGCACGGAACCTCCGTTTACGAGAGCGTATAAGTTTTTTCCACCGACGCATACAACAACCTGGAGAGTCAGTCGACCAATTCATCACCCGCGTTGCACACACTGGAGGCGGACCCGGTGCGACTGCAAGGAAAAGGAACGCATGATCCGCGACCGGTTTGTGGTCGGCCTCCCAGTGATGCCAAGCTCTCAGGGTCTCTGCAAATGGATGCAAATTTGACACTCGCCAGCGCTTTGGCAAAAGCTCGCCTGAAGGAGACCGTCCAGCGACAGCAGCAACAGCTGCGAGAAACCAGCGACGAACCTCTTCGGCAGCGCCAGCCAGCAACCTGGACGCGGTCAACAAACAACGGCAGTCCCGGAAGAATTCTTCAGGACAGCGTTCCGGCACCTCGTCAAGGACCAGTGCACCTGTCACACAAGGTCAACGCACCAGACCACAGTCCTACCGACCTCTCACCCCCAGTTCATGCCCCAACTGCGGTCAAGGAGAGAGCACCCGAGGACCTCCTGCCCGGCACGAGCTGCGAAATGCAAGCTACTGCGCTTGTTCCGGACATTTCGCAGTGGTGTCGGAAAAAGGCTGCAGAGCGGCGAAAGAAGGTACAGCTTTCTTCTCTCCATATGGACAAGGGGGGCGTATTTCGTGGCGCGGTAAATGGGGAGTACTCTAATTCTCGGTATGCTCAAGTTGTCATTAACGGCACTCCGGTGTTCGCTAAACTTGATTCGCGGGTGCAGAAGTGTCCGTTGTACCCTCAACGTTTCCGGGATTGCCTACCAAATTAGAGAAGTGCGACATAACCTTAACAGGCCCCGCGAATGAGCCACTGCATGTTCTCGGAAAGTTTCTTGCCACTATCCAGTGGAAACAACGCATTGTCCGGCAAACGGTGTACGTGGTCTCGCCTTTGCGCTCGATACTTTTGGGCTCCCAGCGCTCGAAGCCCTTGAGCTGATCAAGTTCGCTGACTCTGTCAGTAAGCGCGACAGCCATCGAAGCTTCCTACCCTCAGCTTTTCGGTAGTCTGGGAACTATGAAAGGGGAATACAATATCAGACTGAAGCCAAACTCTGTACCCTTTGCTATTCAGGTTGCTCGTCGCATTGCCTTACCCCTGCGGGACCGAGTTAAGCAGGAACTCGAGCGTATGGAGCGAGACGACGTAATCCGCAAAGTAGACGATCCAACAGAATGGTGCGCGGGTATTGTACCAGTGCTCAAACCTTCTGGAGACGTTTTCGTATTTGCGTTGACTTGACGCAACTAAATAAAAAAGTGTACGCGAGCGCTACGTTATGCCAACTGTTGAAGATAGCCTTGGTCTGTTAAGTGGGGCATCGGTTTTCTCGAAGCTGGACGCTAATTCTGGATTTTATCAGATCAAGTTGTCGCCGGAAAGCCAATTGTTAACTACCTTCATTACGCCATTTGGGGCGATACTGTTTTCAGAGGCTACCGTTTGGAATAACGCGTCAGCACCTGAGTTTTTTCAAAAGAAAATGTCGCAGATTCTAGAAGGAATCCCAGGCGTGGTAAACATGATGGATGATGTGCTCATTTATGGCTGCGACCAAGCTCAACATGATGAGCGCCTGCGTCTTACTTTAGACCGTCTCATGGGTGCTGGCGTTACTCTAAACAAAGAAAAGTGTTGTTTTGGAGTAACCGAGATCAAATTTCTTGGTTGTGTTCTAAGTCGAGACGGAATCAGGCCGGACCCTGAAAAGGTCCGGGCCATCAAAGAACTGCCGACGCCAAATAACGTGTCTGACGTTCGACGGCTGCTCGGTATGACTAATCATCTGGCAAGATTCATACCAGATTTGGCTTCAAAAACGGCGCCGTTACGTCACTTGCTTTTGAAGAGTTCTGAATGGACGTGGGGGACCAGCCCAAGAGCAAGCGCTGTCGTACGTTAAAGACGCATCGGTTCGGCGCGCGTCATGGCTAACTATGATGCAAAGTACCCTACGATTCTTTCCGCCGATGCGTCATCATTCGGTTTGGGGGCGGTACTGATGCAAGTTCAACCAAACAACGAAAAACGGCCCGTTGCCTTTGCATCGCGCTCGTTGACGCCTGCCGAAACCAGATATTCCCAGATTGGAAAAAGAAGCACTAGCAATGACGTGGGCGGCAGAACGATTCGAAGGGTACATCAAAGGTCTTGAAATTGTGTGTGAAACCGACCACAAACCTCTTGTAACCTTGCTGGGAAAATCTCCTTTAGATGTTTTACCACCTCGCATTCAGCGTTTTTCGCATGAGGCTCATGCGGCTTCAGCTATGAAGTTGTGCATGTCCCGGGCAAGAGCCTAGTTACTGCAGATGTATTGTCGAGGGCCCCGATTCGGGGGAAAAGAAAGTGATAATGCACTGTCTGTTAGTGACGTCAGCAAGCACGTTTCAGGATGCTTGTCAAACGCGGTCGAGGCCAGCCTCTTCGAGAGTGAAAGCCGAACAAGCCGATGACGAAGTTTGTCAAGCACTCGTAAAATTCAGTCGGAAAGGGTGGCCAAAATTTCTCATCTCTTCCGATGGTCTTGCGTCCATATTGGCAGGAAAGAGCCACGCCACAGTCGCCGAAGGCGTGCTACTTAAAGGTGTGAGGTTGGTCATTCCTCGAAAATTGCGCCTCAGAGGTCTAGCTTGATACGCTTGCACGAGAGTCACCTGGGAATCGAAAAATGCAGAGCTCGAGCAAAAGAATCGGTATGGTGGCCAGGGTTGAGTTGTCAGCTGAAAGCTTTGGTTACCGATTGCCGCGTATGCGCTGAGCACAGACACCAAAAAGTCAGAACCAATGATCCCGACAACCACTCCACAGCGTCCCTTGGCAAAAACTAGGCGCTGATCTCTGCCATA
The DNA here is from genome assembly GCA_030522465.1 of Rhipicephalus appendiculatus. Taxonomy (NCBI): domain Eukaryota; kingdom Metazoa; phylum Arthropoda; class Arachnida; order Ixodida; family Ixodidae; genus Rhipicephalus; species Rhipicephalus appendiculatus. The sequence goes on along the minus strand of JALIZH010031350.1, from coordinate 7,436 downwards.
TTCAAGGAAAATGGTATTTGGTAGTCGTGGGATTATTTTTCTAGGTACCCAGAGATTGCTTTGTTATCATCTACAACGTGTGCCACTGTCATTACGCACCTTAAAAGTTTCTTTGCAAGACATGGCATACCAGAAGTTGTAATGTCTGATAACGGAGCGCAATTTGTGTCGCAGGAATACAAGTTGTTTGCTCGCAACTACGGTTTTCGCGCTGTGACGTCTAGCCCCCAGGTACCCCCAGGCAAATGGTGAAGTAGAGAGGATGGTCCAGACAATTAAATGTCTCATTACGAAAGTGAACGACCCATATCTTTCTCTCCTAGCGTACAGGACACTCCGGGGCTACTTGGGAAAAGCCCTGCAGAACTTCTAATGGGCAGGCGGCTACGCACAACTGGTGCCTGTCCGTCCCACCAGCCTTCTGCCTCAGACGGTGAACCTGAGGAAGTTCAGAAGCCATGATACGACCGCCCGACAGCGGCAGCGTAGGGGAACTTCAACCGTCGTCCATAGGGCTACTTCGTTGCGAGCACTCGAACCGGGCGCGGAAGTCTGGGTGACGGACTGCAGCAAAAGCGCGAGTCTTGCCGACTTGCTGAGCGGCCGAGGTCATATGTGGTTAGAACTTCCACTGGTGTAGTTCTAGAAAGAAACAGGAAATTCTTGGTCCGCTTTGTTTCACAGCCAAAAGAAGGTGAGGATGACGGAGGTAGCTATGATTTTCCTCAGGCAAATGATAGTCGGGTAGAAACGGAACAGAAATCGAATCGCGTTACAGACAGCATGGTACCTGACGATCCTTCTAGCCCTTCCTTGCCGGGAACTGACCTTCCTGAATACCGAACGCGATCTGGTCGCCTTGTTCGACAGCCGGACCGCTACGGGTTCAGCAATTGGCTGTATTGTTTCTTGCGCATTGTTTGTTTCTGCAAAGTGTTCTTTCGCTGGCAGTGCTGCTAAGTTGGTTGCAACTGTCAGCGTATTATTAAAGGAAGGGGAGATGTGGTGATAGCGCCTATGCGCGTCAAGTGTCCGCGATATCTGGCGCTGTCGCCCACAATTGTGAAGTGTTGCTTGTATGTGACGTCATTGGTCACATGAGTGTCTGCTTATATATGTATGCTGGTTGCATGGAATAAAGGTTGATGTTATCTCGCGCGCATCAGAAGCGGCTCAGTCCTTTCTCTCTGCTCCTGCGGCGGCCCAGATGCGCATGGCCTTTCGCTAGGCCGCAACACAACATTCACAACTGGCATTCACAAGGCTGGTAAAACTAACAATGCAAAGAGAAGTTGGCAAATGCATAGCATTGCTTCTTGATTTATTGCAATCTGCATTATTATATACTACAATACATATTAAATACACTACAATACATAATAAATACACTTTAACAATGGGTCAACACTATATACAATATTTACAGCCCAGCAGTGGAGGCCTGCTGGGAAACTCTTGTAGAGCGTTTTGCGTGGCATCCTCCAATTGCGCGCAGATATAGTCACGCAGACATAGAGGGGTGTCAGCGAAGAAAGCTAACACGAAGTGACAAGCAATCTTGGCTGGTGAAGCCTTCGAAACTGCCACATATTACATTCATAGTAGGGTGTGTGCACTGTCTCTTATGACCATGATCGTTGTTGTTTGAAGAGAATGTTGCAAAAGATGCGACTTGCCAGTGTCAAGTGTGCTCAAGTGAGTTGCTTGCACAATGGATTTGGAGTTGCAACACAAAGCTGTCAGTAGCTCATTAGGTACGACTACACAAGCTTTCGCTGCTCTCATAACATATGGAACACTGTATTCCACAGGGCAATGGTAAGCACTGGATAGAAAATCCTGCAGTTGGCAATCAAAAAAGCTGAGAATGCATGCTGATAAAAAAAAATAATCAAAAAATTAAAGGAAAGGGCTACGTACTAATCAATGGAAATCAGGACACAAGTATTCTCTGTCTCCTTAGGGCAAGAAGATGCAGTTATCGTGGGGCTCAGATGATCTGGTGGTTACAGCACGTGAGATTTACATCTCACCAGACTGAACAAGTCGTGAACACCTCACACTGTGCAACCCTGTGTCCCACAGGCATGAGACCGTGCGCTGGAAAGTGTACGTGTGCTTCCGTCTGGTATTGTCATCGAGTAAATGCGTCGATCCTGCTTTACATCAGATGCACATGTGCTGCTCTCACACACCACTTGCACAGCTGGGAGTGACTTAACATATATGATGTGCGGCTCGCTCGGCCAATGACCATAGCCTGGTTCGCGTGATGTGATAGTGCACAGTTATGTGACCAGCAGTGCCAGGCTGATCCCCAATGTTCAAGGTCACATGAACTACAGTGCACATGGCTGAACACAATGCAGCCCACAGGCAATGAATGAAAACTACGCACACGCTTTGTACAACCTGAAAAATAGGAGTCTTAATGTGCACCCTGTATTACACGTTTCTTTACAGCAAAGCTGTGTGTGACTCATTGGGTGGACTTCTTCAGTAGACCAGATTGCAGTCATGAAAGCCGCTATGCAAATCAATTGCAGCTGTGAACTCGGGGAGAAGGACTGTGGCTGTGCAACGGCATGCATTAAAGTCGCAGTAGCAACGGGCATGTGCTGATTATTTGATGGCTGTTGCAGCACTGCTGCAGGCATGCCATACAAAGTTAGAACTTCAGAGGAACAGTGTGAATACAATCAGTGATGAAGGAAACAGAAACGGCTGCACTCATCAGCAGCAAAGGAAGTGCATTCACTTTTCTACCGATTCAAGGGGGAATGCCAAAAAGCAGGTCACTGACCAATGTCAAAACAAAACATACTGACGTTTCGGGATCCGTACGGATCGCTTGTTCACAATGGAATGACGGCTCAGCAGCACGTTCTTGAGAAGCAGCGCACGCACGCACGCACGCACCCCCCCCCCCACACACACACACACACACACACAAAAAAAAAAAGCTTGCACAGCGGAAGTTGCAATTGAAAGGTCACTGGTGTTTATGCTGATGCATGTGCCTTGTGAGCGATCCACTCCGCCCAAATGCCTGAGGACATAAGGGGCACTGATACGGCCGCTCGCCGGTGTGGCTGCGAAGGTGATCATTCAATGAGGACCTTTGTGGGAAGCTTTGGGGGCACATGTGGCATTGATATGGCCGCTCGCCTGTATGGATGCGCACATGTTTTTAACATGTGGAGTGTTGTGCAAACATTTGGGGGGCACAGATGGCATTTATATGGCCTCTCGCCTGTGTGGGTGCGCAGGTGAACATCCAAAGGCAATTTCTGTTTGAAGCTCTGTGGGCACAAATGGCACTCAAACGGTCGCTCGTCGGAATGGATCCTGATGTGTCGTTGCAGGTCAGATGACTTAGAAGACTCATAGTCACAGAAGTTACAATGGTGACAGCGACCGTGATGCGGCTTCTCAGCATCCGCAGTAGCTGGATAGGCAAAAGACCCGGAATCTGCAAATAGAAAATAAGACAGGATACTGAAATACTGCATCATCTCACCTGAAAAGAAAATAAATTTCAGTTCTATTGTTTTATACTGGAACAATGCTCTATGATTGTGAGTTATGTTATAGTGAGGAAATCTGCACTGATTTCAGCCACATGTGAACCTTAATGTAAACGTCAATTCAAGTACAGAAGTGTTTTTGAGTCTCAACCGTATTGAAACGCCAGCACTCTAGCTATAGTTATGAAGTGCCAGAGGAATATGTTGCAAGACTATTGTTGATTGACACAAATTATCCAATGAGGAGGGCTTGGTGGAATTTAAGAAACAATGTACAGCTGGTCAGACATTTGTTCAACATACATATGTCCTACTGCTAAAAACCAGAGTTAGTGAAACAGACTAATATGGTAAACACACTCATATTAGAATGTAATCAAAATTATCTCTTGCACACAATTGCCTTGATTCAATATTGCGAATATTTAACATCTTTTTATACATATAAACATGCCATAAAGAAGCCCAGTGTACCACAATGTGTGCTGCCCTAATGAGCATAAAGCAGATCACAAATTCAGCTTGTTGTTTCTTCAGTACCCAGATTGAAAAAGCAATGTGATGCCTATTTTTAAAGGCAGAAAAGATGACGGAATCAGGAAAACAAGAAAAAAGATAGAATAAAAAAATCCTAGTCGAATAAAAGACCACTTTTCAGCGATCAGCACCTCTTTTCGAAATTTGTAATGCTAATAATTATTGTTTGCAATATATAGACGATTTTACATAACACACATGGGCACCGTCACATTGGGCTGTTAAACGAATGTTTCTTATTTTTTTTATATAGTGACATAAATTGTTAAGGTTTCTCTTTTTTTTATATCGTGACATAAATTGTTAAGGTTGTGAAATGCGGAATGCACCAACCAAATCGCTTTTCATGCGTATGTCTACTGTAGAAGTGTTCATTTAGTTGCTAAAGATGCAAAACAGCAAGGTTAATCACCCATATGGTGGCGCCGAAAGCTATTCGTAATATAGTCTATAAACAACGTACTGCAATGAACTCTGCTCTTTCGGAGCAACTAAACAACAGAGCAATAATAAAAAAGGCGCCAGCAAGCTTGAACAAGCTAGAACCTAAAGAAAATAAACAAACCCGCATCCCAACAAAAAAATATCACATTATGCACAAAGAAAGAACTGTACTATCATTTCCGAAAATGGAAGATAGTGACAAAATACAACCATTTACGAAAAGTAACGTGACATATTAAGTGAAAGGCAGGAAGCAACAGTTCATGATATAACGTCCTCCAGTGACCTCAGAGTCCCTTGACCTTACGTGAAATGAACCTGGGGAAAGAAACAGGGGAACCAAATATTACCAACAGTAAACAATATCAAAGGCAGAACCATCAGGTCTAGAAATATTGCGATCGTGAAATCACGAGCAAGCACCCCTTTCTCCTCTTCCGGAGATTTCAAACATGCGCCACTGACCGAGCAAGCACTCCCCTCCCTTCCCGTCATTTTTTTTTTCAACCTGTTCTCCCCTACTGAATCCTGCAGCAGCAGTTCCTCGGAACCCAAGTCCTGAGAGTCCTTAGATATGTGCCCGATTGCTTAGTACTTTCACAGTGTGGTGCCTCGGGGTTGCATTCTGAGCTGTCACAAATTGTCGGAACATTTGAAGAACGTATTTCCCCTCTTGTCATAACACATGAAGTTTCACACGAGAATTCCCTTTGATTCGGTAAAAACAGCAAACACACCTGCAATTCAAAGCAGCATTTCATTAGAAGCACAGGTGTGCATTTTTCTTAAAGGCTCTTCCACTGCCATCTTTAATTTTGGTCTGCAACTGAGCAAAGGCCCCCTCCAAATCTTGTCCGATTATCTTTCACCGTAAGGGAGGGTGCTTGCTCAGGATTTTACGGTGCTTTATAAAATGCATTTAGGAATTGGATGTGAATTCTGAGCTAGCTAGGTCATAACAACTAGCTTGTGCTTCTACGGTGGTTACTTTTCAGAGCATTTTCTGCGTAAAGAAATCTCAGTAAAAAAGATATTTGCCACGACATGCCACTACTTGACAGCTGTGCTAGCTGGTAATAGTTCTTAAACATTGAAAGCAGTGCAAGTTAACGCATGGACAAGAGGAGATTGAAGGACACACCGCAGTGCTCTGGTGAGTCCTTCAATGTCCACTTGTCCGTGCTGTAATATGCACTGGTTTCAAGATGTTCAAGTACCACTTCCAGCACTGTTTCCTGAAACCACAACTGAATTTTACACTGCAAATCTTTGCGTAAAATCTAAATTGCCCTTAGGAAGGTTGAAAGATTCGATGTTATAGTAGCTTTGTGCATGTAAAGCATTCACGAATTATTACATGGCATAAAATATCGAACATCAACACTGCTCTAGATGACACCACGTCACCGTGAATCTGGCTACCAAAGGCAATGTCGGCTCTGATGCATGTACAACAGTCATTATTGTGCTGAAGCGAACTGAACTGAAGGTGGTAGAAACCCCTGTATATGAGCATTACTTCGCCATAAATGGATGTGTTTTCTGTAGCACAGTACATCTGGATAGATACAGACATTATACTTTGCCACATTCTGTTTCTTTAAACATGATATATCTTTTCAGCTGCCCAAACAAATTATTTGGTGTGTACTATAAAATGAATAAAAAAGGAAATGGAATAGCGCAAAAAAGTAACTGTTCTTGCATATGCTTTAGCAGAAAAAAGAGCGCAGTCTACCTTTTCCTTGCCGTCACTCGCAGAATGTAAGCATGTGTTACAAAAATAAGCAAAATGTTTTATTTCTAGAACGCTGCTTTAGAAATTCAACTTTATGGACACTTAGCAGGCTTGTTTGTTCAGTGTGAGACAAAGAAATCAGTGGTCGCTTCCTGAAGCCGTGAGCATTGTAGAGCCAATGTGAACAACAAAGATTACCTTGAAATGTAAAATGATGCATGTATCAGTGAAAGCATTGTTTGCAGATATGCAAAATAATTAGAAAATATAGCCATTAACATAAGATAACATCATATATTTCTTGAAGCATCTTCAGAAAAGACACCATGCAATCAGGGTAAAATTTTGACGCGATAGCATAAAAGAGCTCGTTTCCCAGAACTTCAGGCGTCGGTGTCGGCGCTGTTGGTTTTGAGCGAAAAATCATCGTATTCATGAGTGAAAAATCGAGAACAATGTAAATAAAATAAAGAATAAAAATTTTCAGTTCGAAGTGAGAATTGAACCCAGGGTGTCTACGTGGCAAGCTGGTGTTCTACCCCAGAGCCACGTCATTTTGTTGAAAGTGCTTTAGAAAAAAAACCACTATATGAATGTCATGTAGTGGAAGGAGTCTCTCCTCAACGCACGTAATATTTCGTGGCAGAGTCCTAGAATCACACCAGGTGTCAAAACATGTGAACTGTGCAATGAGTGGGTAGTTTAAGGCCACCCATTACAAAGTGTGCAGAACGTGGCACCTTATGGATGAGTAGTGGGTACTTCGCCAATTAACAAAAGGAAGAATTATGACGTAATGGGCACTTAGCAACTGTACATCCAGTAGACATTCTAGGATAGTTTGGAACGGCCAGTGTTGCATGCACAAACGTTCCTTTCCTTCCGGCATGGTTGAAGTCAATGCGCACGTGGCCCGATTATGCTATCACATTGTGCTCTTGAAGGCGAAGCTCAAGTGTCCTCCAAGTTTTTCCCCAACCAACAGTGGCTTGACAGTCCTTTGATATTTGGTCATGTGCACCTAGGTAGAGAAGGAGAGCAATATATTACCAATGGCAAACAAAATCAAAAGCAAAATGATGCGGCCTAGACGTACTGCTGCTTTAAGCAATGAATTTTTGAATTGCACTTTAATTTCGAGGTAGCTATGCCATCACAACTAGTTTTCATTTTTAAAATAATAATAATTG
>JALIZH010031349.1:0-11795 GCA_030522465.1 Rhipicephalus appendiculatus | reverse complement strand
TGGTTCGAAGAAGGAAAGGCGCCTAATTTCTGCAGCCCGGTCGGGAGCACGGCGCAGCGCCTGCTCTGTAAGTAGGACTGAGCGCGCTTCGGCATTCTGCGCTGGAGAAAGGGAGGAAGGAAAATCACATTGGGGAATAACTGGGAAGTCGACTGTCGCACCTCTTCAAAATCGACACGGTAACAATTAGCGTCCCTCCCTTCATATATGTTACCGTGATTCCCTACTGAGAGAACGCTTCCACTTGAACGTGGCTTCATGATTACACTGCTTATCATACGCGGGACGAGGGAAGCGAAACTGTTCTGCATTTTCTCAAAAAGGCGCGTTTAAGGTAGGTAATATTAGTGTCCACAGGATGACGCGACAGTCTGGGAACCACCCAACGTTACTGGTCACGACGTCCGTGTCTTTATCCTTTCGCAATCCTATATTCATAACACTTAACGTTGCACAGTGACATCTCTTACGGAGACAACCCTATATACGGCTGCCAAGATTTCTACCGATCGAAACATTATCTAATAAACATCGTTCTTGTCTTGGTGTACGCGAGTTCAGGAAAAGCGGAGGCTGCGGCGCGATGGCCACCGTTATCGATTGCGCTGCGGGAAAATAAAAAAGAAAGTGGTATACGGTCCCTCACCCGGAGCAGCCGTTGCGCCACCGCGGCGCTCCGAATTGTTTGGGTGTCTCGCGCGCGAACGTGTTTTCTCAAAGGCTCGCCACATTTACATCCGGTTTAGTTCGCGCAAAACCAGGCGGTGCGTAATAGCAGCAGGCAATCGCGATACAGTGGAAGATGGTGTGCAACATCGAGTGCACCGAGGAAGCCGAGATTACGGAGGAGGTCACGACGCGAGAGAAGAAGTCGCATCCGCGGCCTCGCGAACGTCGTGCGTCGGGCGGCGGCGACGCGAAGACGAGGCCTCGCGCGGTCTTCCACGACGGTAGCCTTGGTCATCGAGAACAGTCCGGAGGCGAAGATACGCAAGCGGCGCGCCGCGGTGCGCTGGATGAAGGACGCCGTCGACCTGTACTTCATGACGCCCTGCATGGTCATCTTCTTGCTGGTCACGATCGGGACTCGCCTCGTACCACACGATGAGGCGCAACTGGGTGGTCCGCACGGAGTCCGACGGCGCCCTGGCGCGCCTCGAGGAGATGGTGATGACGTTGATGTTCGTACTCCTGGCCCTGTTGTTGTTCACGGCGTACATGTTCTTCTGGAGCGTCGGCGCCAAGTTCGTCACCAGGCGCGCCAAAGAGGGGAAAACGTCGTGCTGCTGCTGTTGAGCGGGGTGGGTTCGACTCCCTGCCGTTTCGTGGCACCGCATTTTCGGAAAGATCGAATGCGGAAATGCCAAGAAAGAAAAAAAGAAAGGAGGGGGGAGGGGGGAGTTCGTGTGTACTGTGTTGCTTTGAATGCTCCTTGAAAACTTGACTGAATGGTCTCGATCCATGCGCTCTGGCTGCCGTGTTGTATTGGGACAATGGAACCTGTAATCACCGTGTCGTTCGTGGTCATCTCGGTTAACAAGCTGAATTTGACAATTGGACTTGATCAGTGCTGATGGAACTTCTGATGTTCTCTGCTCCCGTCACAAAGGATACCTGAAGGTGGTTTAAGTGTTCAATACAGAGGCACCGCGTGATGTACGCGCTTCCTGTTGTGTATATAGCGTACCGATGAAAACGGATACTTAGTAGTACTGGAGCGAAAATTCGGGAATGCCGAAAAAAGAAACGTGAGCGAATGCCAGCCAGAGGTGGTTTTGAATTTGCTCGTTCTGGGCATCATTTTTGCAACGTATGGATGTTGCAAATTCTTTCGCATCTCCGCATGTCCGCGCAGTGTGCTGGAAGCTGTAATTATCATCTGCTCATAAAGACCCATTTTGGCATAAATTAATAGAAAGAAAACAGTATTTTGTTGTTCCTGGGAGCACCTCTCCCATTTCGTCTATGTGCAGTCGTAAAAAAGGACAGTCTTGTTCGCCGCGAATTTCTCTCGGTAAAATATGCGATGTATCAATGTTTTTGTAATAACAGCAGTCGACGCGTTCGTGTTGGCTTGTAAATATACTAGTAGAGTTGCGGTCATTGCAGCAAATGTGAGCACAGGATTCGGCTGCGCGGCGCGCATCGTCGAAAGATGGCACTGGCCGCGTCTCCATCGCTGCATGTTGTGTTGCTGTCGTAATGATTATGTGCGGTGTTTATTGCCAAATCTGGCCAGCGTGCGCTTAGCTGATAGCTCATAGTTGTCAATGAGGAGTGGATTGTTTCGGATTGAGATGAACTGTACATACGATGTAACGATATGTATATATGTAACGCCTATCCAACTGTGTGGAACATCACTGTACCAATAAAATCCGAATTTCTAAAAGTTGACGCAGCATGTGCATTTCTCAGTATGCTCTGGTAGAGAGCTTGCGTTTTTTATTGTTAATGTCGCCCAGGCCTACTGGCACCCCCCTGTCGCTAAGGCCCGTTGCTATACTCATGTCATTCCTACATATTGCACGATAAGGAGTCCGTAATCGAAGCATTCGTAACGTAAATCAGAAACATTAGCTACCATATACATCTTCCGTCGTACATCTCACTAACGCCACTCGGAGGTTCGATTCGCCCCTTCTTGAACGACTCAGGGTCTCAAAGTATGACAGCCAAGTAAACTCATCAGCCAAAAAAAGTTTAACTTCCCGACGACTGAAGCCCACAGAACCCAGGACGTTTCAATGAAAATCGACGCATACTTTATTATGGAATGCTTCAAGCCTCACCAGAAGGAGAAAATGCAACCTGGCACATCATGCATATATGGCACAACCCGCGCGCGAGCGTAGCAAGAAGGGGAGGGGGGGGAGGGGGGGGGTCAACTCTCGCTATCCGAAAATTTTGCGGCTCGTGTGTATGTATACAAAGACAGAACACCAACATACATGTAGACAGACTGGATCCAACTAAAGACTATATTGGATATTGCACCTGACCTGGTCAACCAGATCAGGTGCAATATCCAATATAGTTACCGTGCGCCGGGAGAGGCGATAGATGGTATAAATGGAAAGAAGGAGGGGCACCAGACTGTCACGATGCAACGATTTTCATCCTGATATTCTGCTTCAAAATGCGAGCATCGGGGAGTTGTTGGCTGCAGCGAACGACCAGGTATAAGCGGTCACCGCGCATCGACTGCTAAAAGAGTGCTTAGAATCGAGAATCTGACCGAACGAAAGGTAGAGCTCTCGTCAGCCTCGAAAAGTGGGCTTCCTCGTGGTTAGGGTTACGGTACACAGGTGGCGCGACGGTCAGCAAAACTTCCGGTTTCGTTCGCCAAATCAGCACGTCCGGGTCTGCGATACTCGCCGAGACGTATGGGAAAATTTCTCAACCCCTCGCTGTCTAACGCGCAGCCAGTGAGTCGTCTAATATTTCCGTTAACCTTTCATCCGTAATAAAAGAATCAGCCGTTCATCGGACCAACCGGTAGGAAGTGCAAAAGCTGAGTTCGCGCAAGGCGAAGGAGGCGGCCTTTATCGATCGGCGCTCCCGCAAGAAGGAAGTGGTGTCACGGTTCTTGACCCAAGAGACGCAGCGTGTTGTTTTTGCCGTGGTGTGTGCTCCGTTGTTGTTGTTGAGTTTCGCGGCAAACCCAGCGAAGAACGATGTCCGGACTTCAGTGCGAAGTGTCCGCGTCGCACGTTTACACCTCCAGGAACCGACTGGTCGAAGTCCGCGGCGAAAAGCGGACGAGGATGCTGCGATTGTGCGCGACGGATCCGGACGAGGTCGCCGTCTACTGCGTGGTTTCGGCCGACGACGCCGTCGATTTCACCGCGACCGAAGAGACGCACGATAATTGTAGCGGGTTGTTGATCTTACTACACGGATGCTTAATGGTTCCCGGTCTAATCATCTTTATGCTCGCCATCATCTCGGCCGTGTCGTTCAAAATCGGAAAGTGGGGACCTCCGGCCGAGGGCGACACCTTAATCGCGCACCTTGAGGAGACGATGTCGCTCGTGATAACTATTGTCTGTGGCTTGGTTTTCTACGGTGCGTACACTTTCCTCTTAGACGTCTACCAGTCGGTGTTTATGTCCCCGATGTTAATCCCTCATTGAGCGAAAGCTGGGGCGTTATGTCAACGAAGGCTCCCTGGCCACCACCGTAATCCACTCTGGGCTGTTGCTAATTCGCGTGACCCGCCAAAAAATGCACTGCCGAAACTGTGACGTCAGCTTTTGAACTCCCGTGCAACAGTCGTCGAGAAAGGAGGTGATACTTCTTTTCCGTTGAATACGTCGTGACGCGTGTTCGGGGTTGTCGGTCGCGGAGGCCTCGCTGGTTGCTCGAACTGAAGCCGGAGATCTCGGAGGATGTACCTATATGCTGCTTCTCGGGGGCCCCCAAGCCGCGATCACTAAACGTGCGATATACCTCCGATGACGAACCGTGTGTTTGAACTCGTTCGTTGCTCTGTGAAAGGACCTGATCTCGTCGCCGTTGAGGTTTAACTCTCGCGCGATGTGTGCGTACAGCTAGCTGTCCATTGCTGGTGAAAAGGAACATGGTTATGTCTGTGGCGAAAGAGAAACATGGTGAAAACTGAAGTTTAAAAAAACAAAAGAAAAACGTGAGCGACAACGAGCTGGATCTGATTTTTGTGTTTCCTCGCTTAATTCGTCGTCTTTTGCAAAACAAAAGTGGCTATTACGAATTCTTTTCGCATCTCGAAGTGCCCGCACATACTGCGTGCCAGGAGCTATCGTTAATGATATATAAGAAAGAACAACTATTCGCCTGATACAATTGAACCTTTTTAAACCGCATATATGCCATTTCATTTAAAATGTGCTCTAAAGAACCATTCAAAGGAGACTGACATAAATTCTCGTTCCCTTCGATATTTCGTGCCAACTAGTTGCAACGATGTTCCCTTTTAATGTTTCTTCTTATTGAACCGCTACACTCCTTTGGAAAACGCGCCATGTTGCAGCGAAACACCGAGCGAATAGTTTCCTCAGCAACCCATTCACCTTGGAATGATTAGCCACCTGAACGATGTGTTCGAGCAAATGTATATTCAGCGGAAGCTCGTATTTGGAAGCTGAAAGTGGACATCCTTACCACCATTTCAGTGACTAGTAATGAGATCGTTACCCGATGTGCGTGCTTCGGAGATGTGCGTGAACTCTGTGTGATTGTGTATGTGACTGTGACGCCATACGAGTGTATACGTGATGCTTATTATTTCACTGTATCTATTCAAATTTCCCGCGAATTCCATTTTTGCTTGGAATAAATGTCACGAAAGGAAGAAAGAAAATATGCGTGTTCAATTCGGTGGGTAAAACCTTCGGCTTTCGAGCCTGAGGTCCCAGGTTCGGCAGTGTCATCTTTCAGAAACGTCTGCAGTCAAAGACCGATAACTGAACAACATTGCAGTGACCGGTTCAGTTGCGCTTATTTGATGAGATAAATCTGTGTAGGTGGTCGGCAGAAAAATCGCTCACACATAACTGCATCGTTTTTCCCTCAGGAAGAGAGAGAGCGAGAGAGACAGACAAACAGAGAGCTACTCAGGACAAAAACAGTCTTCGTGGTTTATTGTATTCACAAAGAAAAGCGAAACAGAGGCGTTCCCAGAAAGTAAGTACACGTGACATCTTTGTATTTTGATACTGTACATCGTAATCAATGGCGTTTGTGCCCGAATTTTAGCCACAGCGTTGTCTTGGTACGCTGTGCGCGTGTAAAAAAATGTTTGGGAAGAAATTTTTAACACCTGCATTCCTTTGTAAAGGCGGAAAAAACAACAACAAACTGAAACCAACCTGTGGCAAGCTCTGTAACGTTTCCCCGCGCTGGTTTCCACAATTTTTTCCTTGTCTAGGCCACCACTGTCGTAGGGGAAGGGGTTCGCACACACCATAAAATTTTCAAATTTGCTTTTGTCTATCTACAGGCACACATATAAATGCACGCACGAGCATACATGAAGTATGGAAATATGGTTGAACCCCTCCCTGAAAAAAAAATTGTCTGGTTACGCTACTGCAGGACGCCGCTAACATTGATAACGTATGACGCCCCCCCTCACCAACACAGACACAAATCGTCATCATCTAAGCGATTCCCGACATCGACGTGGAGGACAGCAACAGTGCACCCGCATTGAACAAGTCAGAACGCCGATCTCAATTCGGCTCACGAGAGAGCGATCAGATGAAATGGAATGGAAAGCTTAGCCAGACGCTGCGGTATCCGGTTTGCTACCCTGAACTGAGACGGGGAAATAGTGGTCGTAAAGAAGTTTTACATATAAAAAAATAAATTTAAGAACCCAACAACAAACACACACGTGGGCGTTCCTATATGAAGTTGGTTTTGAAAGGGCGGAGATCGCAATAAGAACAGTAGCACTATGCACAGTCTTCTGAAACGTTGAGTACAGTCGATGAGGTAGGATGCTTTCTTTTGACAGATGTCGCCCGTCCAGCTTGAGCGCGTTGCAGTGCGGACTGTACCCGTGCACTGTAATGCGATTGCAGCACAGAACCGCAGTGTCGACGTGGCTGCGATATCAGCCATCCTCAAGCGGAACGCATACGCACTGGCAAATATCGAAACTGAAACCACGGTTGTAGCGTCCACGGCTGGCATGTCCCAAGAACGGGTGTCACCCGAAGGGCTTTCCGGCCTCAGTTCAAGCGAGCGGCGAGCCCTGCATTTTGACATTTTTACTCGGGCAGTTGGAAGCGCGCCGCCGTTGCGGCCTGCAACTCAGGCACATTTTGTAGCAGCATAACGGATTGTTTCCCGTCCAAAATGCGTTGACTACATCCTTGACGACGCACTGGTATACCTTGTAGGCCGCGAAGAAAACCTAAGCACGAAACAACGCCTATCGCGAACTTCATCGTACGCTCGATGTGCGCGATAGTAGCGTTCTCCCACTGCGTTGTGGCGTTCCCCGACGGCGTTGTGGCGTTCTCCGAGGCTTTTGTCGGCGCCCACTTGGGTTCCGGGTTGAGCGCCAGTCTTACCAGCATGGCCAGGAGAAGTATAGTGAGACCGGGAAGGACGATGCCCCAATGGATGAGCTGCAAAAATATGGTGCACCGGTCGACTTTTTCTTGGCCATGGCAGCGCGCAACCAAGGGGCGACGATGTCGCGATGCGGTGGCCGTTGACTCTTCTTCCATCTGCCACTGCGGAGAAGTTCGCGGATTTTGTTCACGAATGAGGAAGAAATCTCCCGATTAGGCTCTTCGGCGTTGCGCACCATTTTGTTAATCCCGCGGGAAACGCCTGAACAACGGAGCACCGTGTAGTAGAGGTAGTAAGTGGTTGTTTATAACGCAGCGGGGGGGCGGTGCGGCGGCGGCGTCCCTCCCCTTCCGTCCGGGACTGTGAAACGTCACTTCCGCCCCGAGGAGCGCAATCGATATAACGGCGGCCGTCGAGTTGCAAGCGGAGCATGCACGCTCTTACCAGCCGTTTTACTGAATGACCGATCGACGTACTTGTTATGGATTGAAGAGTATATTTGCAACGACTATATTAAACAACTCAATGGTTGCACGTTAAACCGCAGGAGAGAGAGATTGCGAATTTTACATCGACGCTGCCTCAGTCTACCCCGTGAAGTAGTAGTAGTAGTAGTAGTAGTAGTAGTAGTAGTAGTAGTAGTAGTAATAGTAGTAGTAGTAGTAGTAGTACTAATTGTGATAGTAGTATTATAGTAGCAGCAGCAGCAGCAGTAGTAGTAGTAGTAGCAGTAGTAGTAGTAGTAGTAGTAGTAGTAGTAGTAGTAGTAGTAGTAGTAGTCACGCAAGTCACATGACCGAATAAACAAATAAAACAAAATGGTGATGATGCTGGAAATGATGGCGATATGATGATGCTCTAGATGATGATGATAATTATGATGATGATCACATGCACTCGCGTGCTTGCATGCAGCTCCGCTGACCGACGGTTATCACGGCGTGTAACTGGCTGCAATTTTTTTTCTTTGAAAGTATCAAGACAAGGACGCAGCGATTGACAAACGAGACCAGGAGGCAGGTTTCCTGACTGTCGCGTCACGTATGGCGCAATGTCACTATAGCTATGAAGAACCACTTTTAGAGACTGACCGCAGCTCCCGCCCGGCACAGTAACGAATGTCACACTGAGAGCTTTCACTCGGCCATCTTCTTTCAGTCGGATTCCTGATTACGAGCACTGTTTAGCAGGCGATGCGCGACGGCCATGGTTTCATGTATACTGTCGTTCGCTGCGGCCATTCGATTGCCACCTGTTATTCCCTGCCGCCCTTTCCCGTCAAGGAAAGGGTTTGTCCGCGTGCTGGGCCAGCTGGGCTCCTGACCCGCCGGTCGCGGGTTCGTCCCTTCCGCGGCGGTAGCATTTCGATGGAGGCGAAATGCTAGTGGCTCGGGTACTGTGCGATGTCTCAGGATGTTAAAGAACGTCAGATGGTGGACACTTGCGGAGCCCCCCCTCCCCCCCTCCACTACGGTGTGCCTCACAATGATATCGTGGTTTTGGCCCGTAAAACCCCAGTTATTATTATTATTATTATTATTATTATTATTATTATATTTTTTTTCATGTGGTGGTTTGGGAAATTATTTTTTCAGGCTGACTGATAAAAAGAAAACTGCTACTTTATTTCACACCGACTTCTACGTGTTACAACGAAAAACAGTGACGCAGCTTGGTACTATATTCCTTTTTTCTGAGAGGATGCTGGGAGGATATCTATTCGCGTCGTTTCATCCGAGTGCGGTGGTTGGTCTCCAGATCAATAAATCGATTGCGCTTGGGGACGAACGCGTCGGTAGGCGGCGCCTCAACCCGGGGCTTCCTTCCTCCACTCCGCAGCGCCCTGCCCACGAGGCGTCGTGCTCCGTTGTTTTGGGTGTTATCGCGCGCGGAAGCTGGATCCGCTCGACGACAGTATGTACAGATCGACTTCCGCAGGTTCGTCCCTGTACACCTCAAGCGCAATGCAGGACGACGCGATCCCTTGCGTTCTGCCACGCATCCACCACCACCACAAAGCGAACGAGAGGCCACTGCAAGCGTCGTCGTCGTCGTCGTCGGCGTCTCGTCGAACGCGCGGCTATCCACGGAAGCTCCACGAACTCGAGGACGGCGTCGGTGGCAGTGCGCGCGAGTATATATGCGGCTGTACGGAGGTTTCATTTCTCGTGCACACTAGTTGGTTTCTCGTACGAATGTACATCCTCGTCGCGATGGCTTGGGCGGCACGTGGGTTTTACCTCACCATCCAGTTGGAGCGGGAAGCCGCCCCCAGCGAACACCTCCGCTTGTTAACGGTGCAGCATTTTCTGATTTCCTTGTCGATGTTGATAACTGGCTTCTGGATGGCAATTGCTGCAGTACGAAGATTCCACAGTGACATGTGCCCTTCGTGTTCCCTTTATGTGCTGCCGAAATGCATCCACCAGCGGCACTGAGAGGCGATGGGGGGGGGGGGGGGGGGCATGGCCGTAACTAGGGGGGGAGTTGAGGGGGGTTCTGACACCCCCCTAAATTTTTTCATGCTTTGCGTTTCAACTGATACCGAAGTATTTATACGCCTTCACATCGACCACCTGTTGCCAAAGTTGGCCGTTCTACACATGAGCACCCCACGAAAAAAATTCCTGGGTACGGCCCTGGGAGGGAAAGGTAATTGACATTGTGGTTGTGTCATTATACGCGTTGATTGCTAGAAGAATAAATCAGTTGTCAGTCAGCGCCAGTGCTTGCCTCGTCTATTCTTTGTGGTCTATCTTTCTTTGCGCTGGAGTTTTCACCTTAGAAGACATCGACATAGAATGATGAAGAATGGCGATAAATTTTTGTCCAGATATTCTCATCCTTGAGACAGGGAAATAGAGTAACTGATTCAAGTTGAAGCTCAAG
The DNA here is from genome assembly GCA_030522465.1 of Rhipicephalus appendiculatus. NCBI lineage: Eukaryota > Metazoa > Arthropoda > Arachnida > Ixodida > Ixodidae > Rhipicephalus > Rhipicephalus appendiculatus. The sequence goes on along the minus strand of JALIZH010031349.1, from coordinate 1,841 downwards.
TTCGTGTTTGTGTAAACAAGACTATTGAAGTTACTAATATCGATATGGAAAATCCTTTCTAACAAAAAAAAAAAAAAAAAAAAAAAAAAAAAAAAAAAAAAAAAAAAAAAACAGCTGTGGCATAGTTTTCGTACGCTGCTGATAAGAGCCTGTGAAGTCGATGTCGCTTGTTTTACTTTCCTGAGGTATAGTATTTCTCGTCGGATCGAATTGCCTCTAAAACGACTCGGTCTGATCGCACGAGCTAGTAGAACTCGTGACGGGTTTGCTCTGACTTATTTCGGAAGCTTAGCAGCTGACGCATCCTCAAACAGGGGGACTAGTATATGCAGCTGAATTATTAATAATAATTATGGTAAAGTGTGAAGTGTGGTACATTTTTGGAGATTTTCATATCTCTTGCAGGATTCGGGACAATAGGCCTGAATGCGGTACATTCCCGCTAGTCAAGGGACGGGTGGTTACCGCAGACCCCTTGTCGATAGAAGGTTTACCTTTGGACTGTATACACCATTTTCCGGACGTGCTCAAGCGCCGCCATCTTGGACTGATAACGTTGCAGTTTTGTATCCGTATCAAATAAACAAAGAGTGCTACGGTGAACTCGCACGCACGAAATCGCTTGGAGCGGTACATTCAACGTTTCATGGCCATTAATATTTCATATTACGACATAGAAAACTGCCAAACAATCGCTTATCAATCCAAGATGGCGGCGCCCATGAATCGAAAATAAAATCGTGTATATCTCACCTTCTTGAGCTTGTTTCATGTTCTGTCGGTCTCAACCTTCCGATGCACAACATTGCAGCTGCAGTTATGTTATTCCAACTAGTCCTATAAGCAAGCTATAACAAAAAGATTTCGTCTAGGCTATCCCGCTGTATGCGATGGAATAGCGGAATACTGGATATATAGGACAGTTATAGCTTAGCGTTAGCGTGTTAGCGGGGGTTAAAGGAATAGCGTTACCGTGCCGCAAACGTTCGTTGCGGACAGCACGTTTTAGTTTAGCGGGATATACAGTTTGCGTGCCCAAGCTGTGATGGTGGCGTCACCCAGCGGAGGATGAATGTGTTAAAAAAAGTAAAAAAAAAAAAAAAAACTGAGAATGCTCGCCTGTATCCCGCACGCAGCAGTAACACATTTTTCAGTAACAAATAAAAGTAAATAATTATAAGCCACGTATACAAACGCGGAAATTTTTATTTTGCAGATTTGTTTACACCGATCTTCTAGTTCGGCCTAGGGACGTTCGAAATGAGAAGCGATCTCAAAACTACGCGAAGTTGTCCGTAATATTCGGTCGTCGAAGCTACCTGAAGGCAAGCGAAGCCATTTTACACAGTCGCTTGCTACGAAAGAAGTGTATCCGTCCACATCAGCGCTAAAATCAGTTCGAAGCATGCAGGCGTACAAAACCGCCGCCATGTTTTACGTACACTACGTCAACCAGGCAAACACGGTAACGCTAAATCTGAAAAATAGCGTGCGTACGGTAAATGCTACAGGTCGTTTAGCGGACTGCGCATTTCGACCCCGCTAAATTGTAACTGTTTAGAGTGCTCGTCTGATAGCGTAGCAACGTTTGGCGACGGGGGAGGTGGGGGGGGGGGGGGGGGGGGGCAGATGGTTTTTTCCCCTTTGGCCTCCCCTCCGGATGCCCATGCAGGTGGCACTGGCTTTACTGTCGTCGTTGAATAAACTGACACCACATATGAGGTTCCCGCCACGTTGCATTGGCCACGAGAAACTTGGACTTGCTTGCACGGAAGGGTCGCCTTTCTTCAGTCGTCACACGCAGCGCCTCGTTTGTCTCGACAGCCGTTTCCCCGTCCTCG
>JALIZH010031347.1:0-62968 GCA_030522465.1 Rhipicephalus appendiculatus | reverse complement strand
GGCTGTCGCCATTACGCAGTATCTCTGAGTACCGGCAAATAAACGCCTTAACAGTTTCCATCAGTCCAACCGATCCAGCATTTGGAGAGCCGGCAGCCGCTCCCAAGGAGGTCGGACGTGTGGCGCACACCCGACAGGCGGCCGCTGTGCTACCACTGTGGTGAAGCCGGACATGTATACCGCGAATGCCAGTATCGCCACCTCGGACTCCAGGGTTTTCGCCATCGACTCGCCCAGGCCAAGATTTGACGAAAGACCCAGAGCGATCGAGGAGTACCTTAAAAGAATGCGTTGCTGGGCTAGTTGTTTCATAACCTTAAAACTAGGAAGCGCAAAATGGCGAGGACTGTTGTGGTGCGCAGTATGGAAAAACTGTTCTTAGAATTTAAAGCGGAAAGTTAGGCTAGTTGGTATCTCTGAATGATATGACATGTTTACTAGCGAATAAGACTGGACGAGAAGAAGGAATACAGGACCACGCTAGACTTCAACTAAACTTTATTACACATAACTTTCAGATACATATAGAAATACAGGACCTAGCGTTGTCCTGTATTCCTTCTTCTCGTCCACGTCTTCTTCGCTAGTAAACATGTCATATTGTTCTTAGAAACTTGGTTGTGATATGAATATTTGTTGCTCTGGCCATCCTGATTAGCATGGTAGATTGTGATGTGCATTGCACCTGCGTGCGCCACTCGGCTGTGTATATATCTAGGGAGACCTCTGAATAAAGCTTACTTGCGAGTTTGCTCCTGTCCTGTGTATCTGTGTTCCTTCGTTGTCCTCGTCGATTTTGCGCTTCCAAGTTTTAAGAGCAGTACCTGTACAAGCAGCGCATGCCACTGCCTTTGCAACGGCAGTCGCGATCACCATCTCCAAGACGATCTTCTCGAAATTTCAGGAACTACCCAGAGGCGGGGCCAGCGCGTTCGCCAAGCCCTAGACGCGAAAACTAACGACAGTGACCTTCGGGGGCAGGGTTGCCGTTGGTGGCTACATTGCGCCAAATTGGCTACTTTTGGACCCCGTTGGCGACAAAAATTTCCAGTTGGCGCCATGGCTCTCTGTAAAACTTGTGGTTTTACTTATTCAAAATGGTTTTATTTATTCATCAACAGTAAAGACTCTGTTGATAATACCGCTTGTGTTCAATTTCGCTAGACATTCGGGTATAATATCAAATGATTTAGAAGCGAAAAGGAACCAGCGAAATTGAAGACAAGGACGAAAGGAGAAGACACAATCAAGCACACACCGTCGCCAAACTTACAATCAATTTATTGACGCATCCACAAATATTTATACACCTCATCCCGCGCACGCGCACACGCCACAACCTGAATCCTATCATGCGCCCCCCTAATCAGCCACACCCTGAAAGAAACATCCATTCTTTTTCTGTGATATGCACAGACGGTTCGCTTATACAAACGTGCCCATTCTTTTTAATATGGTACGCCTCAAGCAGTTCACGTTCGATTTTTGATTTTCCCCTGCCTAGAATACAGGTCTGGCGAAACAAAGGTTCGCACCCGTTGCAATCCTTCACATGGAATGCTAGGTTGCTGCCTGTGCCCAATCGTACACAATAGGCATGCTCTTTGAGGCGTTCATTTAAACACTGCCCAGTCTGGCCGATATAAACGTGTCCGCAAATAGTGGGAATCGAATAGACTACACCCACGCTGCACTTCGTGAAAACAGTTCGGTGACTAGTGTTGCAGGCAGGATTGCGCGCGCCGCCTGAGATACGGGCACAAAGGTCAGAAAGCTTGCGTGGTGGTGAGAACACTAGGTGCACGCCAAACTTCCGCGATACTCATTTTAGACCGTGAGACGTCCTGTGAAAATATGGCATCACCTCGATGTTTCTTCTCTTATCTAGTAGCCGGGCCTGTGGTAGAATTTAGCTAAAACACTGAACACAACACTGGCGCGACGCTCGTGCAGTACGGAGACAATAATGTAGTTCAAAAACAAGGCATATGTATTGGGTCGAGCGTCGCGCCTGTGTTGTGTTCAGTGTTTTAAGTTAAATTCGATTCAGCCCTGAGGGATGCACTTCATGATGCACGTGTTGTCAAGGTGTGTAGATACGTAGATGGTTTCTTAATCTTTTTGAAACTTTTACCTACTGACCAGCTATCTGATGTGGCAGATGAAATTTTAGATGTTTTTAGAGCCTGTTCCAAGAATTTGGCATTCACTAAAGAAGTCCCAGCTGACAAGACCATTAGGTTTCTGGATTTAGATATATCTTTTTTAATCCACGGATACGTATGTTGGTAGTACGCCCCGAGGTTCTAAAAAAGCGCTGCTTCCCTTTGAATCCGCACACTCCAAGTTGGTGAAAAGAAGCATTGCAAATCTGTGTTTTAGGAATGCCGTGAGCAAGAGTTGTCAGCACGTCCTGCACCAAAGCCTGTTGGAGCAGGACGAAGCATCTGGTTTCCCGTCGTCATTTTTGTTGTCGGTAGGCGAAACGTTGGCAAGAAAAATAAGAAAAACCACAGGCCCGGCTACTAGATCAGATAAGAAACATCGAGGTGATGCCGTATTTTCACAGGACGTCTCACGGTCTAAAACGAATATCGCGGAAGTTTCGCGTACACCTAGTGTTCTCAGCACCACGCAAGCTTTCTGACCTTTGTGCCCGTATCTCAGGCGGCGCGCGCAATCCTGCCTGCAACACTAGTCACCGAACTGTTTTTCACGAAGTGCAGCGTGGGTGTAGTCTATTCGATTCCCACTACTTGCGGACACGTTTATATCGGCCAGACTGAGCAGTGTTTAAATGAACGCCTCAAAGAGCATGCCTATTGTGTACGATTGGGCACAGGCAGCAACCTAGCATTCCATGTGAAGGATTGCAACGGGTGCGAACCTTTGTTTCGCCAGACCTGTATTCTAGGCAGGGGAAAATCAAAAAATCGAACGTGAACTGCTTGAGGCGTACCATATTAAAAAGAATGGGCACGTTTGTATAAGCGAACCGTCTGTGCATATCACAGAAAAAGAATGGATGTTTCTTTCAGGGTGTGGCTGATTAGGGGGTGCATGATAGGATTCAGGTTGTGGCGTGTGCGCATAAGCGGGATGAGGTGTATAAATATTTGTGGATGCGTCAATAAAGTGGTTGTAAGTCCGGCGACGGTGTGTGCTTGATTGTGTCTTCTTCTTTCGGCCAATATCAAATGACATGGCTACTTTGGCTAGCTTTGGCTTGAGTTCTGGCGCTTTATCATGTCCACCCAACGGCAACCCTGTTCGGGGGCGAGGCCGCTGACAAACGACGCGAGCAAGACTTGCCATCGACGCCAGTACGGACCAGCAGCGATTCGACGACGACAGCACCTGAACTCGAAAGCCGACTGTCCCTTGACATACCTGTTGTGCTCGGCGGCCGCCACGACGCTAGTGCTTTATTAGACACAGGGGCTGACTATTCCATCATGAGGAGAAAGCTGGCTACGCATATGAAGAAAGTTGCTACGCCGTGGTACGGAACACAAATCCGTACAGCCGACGGACACGTTGCACCCCTCTCGGTATGTGCACGACCAAACCCGGCATTCGCAGATGTACTTTTCTGCAGCTGCCTTATATTTCCCGAATGCTCCCGAGGCCTCATCCTAGGCATTGACTTTTTTACGTGAATGCCGTGCTATAATCGACCTTCGAGGGCGCACCATGGTATCCTCGACCGACAGAGCAGCAGAGAAACATGACGACCACCATCTCGGCACGTTCCACGTTTCTGCGGACAGCATCACGTTGCCCCCGCGTTCAAGCGTACAGGTCGATGTCGTGTGTGACGAGCTACGTGACGCTGAGGCAGTCGCTGAATGCAACATAAAACTTTTGTTTAGCATAGGTGTCTGCACTGGCCGTAGTCTCATCACGCTTCGCGACAGCCGTGCGACGCTGGTGACAAATTTTAGTAATGAGCAGCGGCACCTTTTTCGTCGCACTGCCATCGCTCTCGCCTACCCCATCGAAGACGTTGCTGAAGGTTTGCCGCTACATCAATGAACTGGGGGGCTCCAATCGACATCGACAGGCGTCTCTACGGCTCTCCAAAAGGTAGACATCAATTCGAGCCTCTCGAGCAAGAACGAGGAGCTCTGCAGGAATTAATGCTTAAATTCCAAGGGTGCTTCTTTTTCGTCATCGAAGGTGCGTCAAACACCCCTTACGAAGCACCGGATTATTACGCACACCGATGCCTCGCCCATAAAGGAACAGTCCTACCGAGTTTCAGCCAAAGAACGTGACGGCATAAATGCACATGGCGAAGAAATGCTCCAGAATGATGTTATACAGCCATCCAATCGTCCGTCATCATCGCCAGTCGTTCTAGTAAAGAAAAAATTACACCATCTCCCGCTAAATGGAACCATGTGTAGATGCGAAGCAGCGGGCGCTAACGCTTACACTGGCGGCGGCGTTGGCGCTGGCTCTCATCGCAGCGTTGCCCAGGAGAGAAAACTGGGGAGGCGCAAAGCGCGTAGTGATGGAGCGGTGTTTCCTACTGGAACATGCCAATCGCTGCTAATGGGCAATGACAGACAGAAGACCCCGACTGGACACAGAGACCCGCAGTCCACTTTTAGTTGACCCGCACGCTGCGAATTTTTTATTGTTCAACAACGCACAGGAGAAATTTCCCACCGGCACCACCTTGCAGGTCAAGATCCAGCGCCATATATACGGGGTGGCTAGTGAACAGTTGTGCAGCGCGAGCAGTCGGTTTTTGCAACCAAGAAACTCGCTAGCAGACGCTGCCTGCGTCGGCGTCGCGAGGCGAGAGAGGGGGGGGACGCGCATGCACAGTGGGAGTGTGAACGCCGCGGGCAGGGATGCCTAGAGGAGAGAGGGGGGCAGCGTATGAGAGGAGAGAGAGGGGGGACGCGCATGCGCAGTGGGAGTTTGGACGCCGCGGGCAGAGATGGCAAGAGGAGAGGGGGGGGAGCGTAGGAGGGGAGAGAGGAGGGAGGCGCATGCGCAGTGAGGGGTGTGGTTGCCGTGGGGAGGGATGCCTAGAGGAGAGAGAGGGAGAGAGGAGGTTTTTTATTTTCCTTTTTTTAAAGGGTTTGCGCGTGTGCAGTAAGGGGTGGTCACGCCGCACACCACCACCACCGCCACCACCACTACCACCGGATTAATCTTCGCGATAAGTTGTTTCACATCTAAAAGGACGGAAAGTTGCGTTTCTGCGTTGACTACAGGAAGCTGAATGGCGTGACTAAAAAAGACGTGTCCCCTCTCGCTATCTCTCCTCTCCTACGCTCACCCCTTTTCTCTACTCTAGGAATCCTCTACTCTACGGAGCCGCGCCCGTGTCCCACAGCGCATGCGCGTCCCCTCCCCCCTCTCTCTCCTCTTCTACGCCCCCCCCCCCCCGTTCTCTCCTCTAGGAATCCTCTACGGAGCGGCGCGCAGGACAGGTGGTGCGACAGCTGCATACTCCGCTGGGGGCGCCACGGTAGTTCGGCGGTATGAAAATGACGGAGCGCGCCCGCCTCATTCTGTCTCCTGGACAGCGCCGCGATGAGCGCCTGTGCCGCTGCCGCGAAACGAGAGCGGCGGCGTTTCTCCCACTCAAGCTAACCATCTCCCCGCTGCTTCGCATCCACACATGGTTCCCTTTAGCGGGAGATAGGGAACTTTCTCTATCAGGTTTTGTCAGAGCGGTTAACGAAGGGCTCTACCGTGACCAGGTTATGTGTGTGTGTTGGTATGTTGACGATTTCCTCGTGCTTCTAAAAAAGCGTGACACTTTCAATTATGATGATGTTACTGCGGATGTGCTTCACTTTTTTTCAGCGTTATAGCAAATGGTTATCATTCACTCATGGACTAACGAAAAATGACCAAATTCAATTTTAGACATCGACGTAACCTTCTTTGACGACCATTTTTGTTGTAAATATAATCCGAGGTCACAAAAGAGTTTGTTGCCCTATGATTCCACTCATTAGAAAACACTGAAGCGGGCGATAGCGTGCCAGTGCGTCATGTCAGCCTTGAAAAAGTGCTGCATACACTCCCGTGCAGCAAGATTTGCAGCAAAGATGGTTAGGTTACAAGAGGCTGGTTTCTCGCAATATATGCTAACTGCAGTAGCGGAGGCAATGCTCAAGAAAATCAAGGCTGAAAACTCAAATGTTTCTTCTTAAAGGACGAAGGTCGATAAGAGATGTGTGGTTGTTGCCAATGCGTCCAACATGTCGCACCACGTAAAGAAGGTTGGGAAGTGGCATGGAGTTGACCTCGTGTTTTCGGCTCCTAAGAAGCTTGCAGGGTTGTGCGCGCGCATAGGCGACCGCCACAACAGGGTACAAGGACGTGCAAAAAGCACGCGAATTCATATGCAAACTGCAATATTGGCGTGGTCTATGAATTTCCTTGTCACGTAAATAAAGTTATGTAGGACAGACGGGAAGATGTGTGAACGTGCGCACGCGTGAACATGAATTCTCAGTAAAAAATAATACAAGCGGGCGCCTACCCAACCACTGCTTCAAGTGAAAGTGTGAACCGATGCTGAAAGGTGTGAAGATATTGAGCCGCTGCCGCGATAATAGAGCAAGGGAAATTTGCGAAACATACCACATTAGGAAAAAATTTAAATGAATGTGTCAGTGAATCATCGGTGTTTTTGTATAGGGCAGAGATTACGTTTATTGATGAGCGTAGTTAAGATGGCGTTGGTTGCTAAGATTTTTTTGTATGATACCTATGTGAAAAGCGCGTGTTCGGTGATGGTTTCTGCGAAATGTACTTATAGGTGGCTTGTGTGAAATAAAAGTTTTTTGCAAGTCTCCGTCAGTGTGTGTGTCTGATTTTTACGCGTGTCAGGTAGCGCAGTCATCCGTTTTGTGTTCCGTGGAGCTCACGTGCACGTAGCACAGTCACTCACACCCATGGCGCTCCTGTTGCGAGGGGTCGCCTCGCCCCTGAACGTCTGCTTTTCGCCGCTTTCATACTCCGGGCTGGCGCGAACGGCATGCCTTGCATGATTTCCGGTTTCTGCAAACTTCTACGTCGCGCGAAGACGTTTTGGTTTCGGTGTTGCGCTTTTTTTGCTTGAAAATGTATTGCCCAATTTGCCGAGGATTTCTTCTATCAGGCCCATGACAGGAGCGTCTGAGCAACATAAAAGCACCATTACATTGACATGGTCACAAAATTGCCGGAGTTGGCCTTTAAAGAACAACTTTATAATTAGACTGTTCGCCCAATACTTCGGTATGGTTGCGCAGCATCGCACCTCTACAGCTCCTGTATTATTAATAAATTTGTGCGGATATAGAATCGCGCAGCCAGATCTATCACTTGTAATTTGAACTATCAATGCAGCATTTCATCTACTAAAGAGAACCTTGGCTGAAAAACTCTAGCTCAACGCCACCTAACGATGAAATTGGAACTTTTCGGAAGAAAAGTTCAAATTTTGGAACTTTTTCGAATTTACTCTGATCTCACAGGAATAAATAAAAGCTTGTACATTTTTCTCCCTCACTTCATCTCTGCACGTTGTGATCATGAGTCTAAGGTACTTGAAGTTTACTGCTACATGAATAGTGTTTATATGTTCTTTTTTCCCCCACACCTCCATGCACTGAAATTTGATATACCCAGTTCTTAAGGGTATATCTAATTTTAAAACATTATCCCAGTTCCAATCGTTTTTACATTATAATCTCCCTATAATACCCGTCCCCTTTGCTTTTGCTGTTACCCTTCTCGCGTTTCTTTTCTTATATAGATGAAATTGTGCCTGCATTCAAGATGATTGTTTCATTTGTCTGTGTTGCCACTCTTCCATGCTGTATCCAACACTTGTAACTGGCTCATATTTTTATTTTCGTATATGTTCACATATTGCGTAATGTAACTCTTTTTTTCTTGAGCTGCCCCCCCCCTGCAGCAAAGCCTTCATGACGCTGCAGGTACTTGTATAAATAAATAAAATAAAAATTAATGGCGCAAGGCATCGAACATAATGCAAATCATGTGGCACACTAATAGGAACACGACACTTAACAACCAATGAAGAATTCAATAAGAGACACAAACAAGTTTAGTCTTAACGTCAGTGGAACAGTCGCCGGTGAGTATTAGCAGCTTACCTGGGGTACGTGAGCTTGGAAGGGATGCTGCCACGGGACAGTAGTCAGTGCAGCAGTTCGGCGAAGAGCAGGGTAGCACTCGTGTAAGTGCCACGATGGTGTTATCAGGTGAGGAACATTGTGTGTGGTGAAGTGACACAGTCTTCTGCTCTCACTCGAGGATAACGAACCACAACAGGACCTAGGACTACACCGACCGTGTTGGTGGTAGTGGCAGTCTTCTCAGAAGTAGACGTACAGGGCCACGTGAAGTAGTGTGGTTCCCCGCGTGGCTTCGAACCGGCAGCACAACACTCGTGCCTACGGCCGATAGTGTTGCTTGTTGCTTGTGCTTGCGTAGCTTCCCGTTGGGTCCATGGCTTCACCGAGGAAACTTGTTATCAAGCGAAGCTGGCCGCTCCGACTCTTGAACTCTGCCAGGCACTCGGGAAAACAGCCGATCGTGATACTGGCGATCAGTCTCCGCGCTTCTTTCGCTCGACGGAAACCACCGCCCTTACTTCCTGGCCCACCACGCGCATGCCTCTCGTGCCTACCTTCTATTCCTGATGGTTTCGTGTTACCGCCCATTGTCGCCTTCCTCTTCGTGCAAGTCTTGCCACTACGCTTCTTCCTGACGACTTCGTCCGCTTTGTCGATGTCGGCTCACGACACCATACAGGACACTCGCGCACTTCACCCATGAGAGCCTCTCGCGGGTGGAGTAGCCTGCTGTCTTTTCAATAAGAGCGACGCCTCGTTGGGGCTTAGACTCACAGTTTTTCGATAGTCCCGCAATTCTGTTGTCGGGTTTACGCCTCACAATTCGCGGAATTTCTCTGAGCTGGTAATGGACTCTAAATGAATTGCTGATGGAATTCGGCAGAGATCAGTGTAATAATTAGGATGTATTGATCACTGTCGAGGATAACATGCATGTGTGTCCATTTGTCTTATTGAACGTTATCAGTCAAATGAAGTTACGGGGTGGTATATCTGTTAAAACTGTTTCCACTACGTTCAGCAAGCGGTCAGTCAGTGACTAGGGGTGCACCTGTTTTGCTGAATTTATTACATAAGGCTGGTGTCCTGCCGAGTGTTTCTGCTGTACCCGTTACATGTGCGGTCATTGAAGTTACCCGTTACAAATACAGGAGCGGAGCTTGCTATTTGGATGACCCTATCAATTGAATCGATTTCAGCAGTGCGGTCATCTCTAGGATGAGAATAGACGTTTAGGATAAAACATGTGTCTTCTCCTCTCGACGCGAGAGAAGCTCGAAAACACAGTGAGAATAAGGGTCGGAGAGGTTGGGAGCTGTAAAAGGGCTATTTTTATGTATGTGTGTGGTGGGCCACGATAAAACTGGGTGGGATTGCACAGCCTGAGAGCCGAGGAGTTTGTAAGCTTTTCATTAATCCTTTACGGAAATGACATTCAATGCGGTGGTACACTGTTGTGTGTAGATTGAGATATTGTATATCGTGTTTTAAAGCGAAACCCTTTAATGTCTCATGCTCACGTCCGTCCCGCGTCCGTCCGTCCGTCCGTCCATCCACTCGTGTCCGTCCGTCCGTCCGTGTCCATCCGTCCATCCATGCCCATCCGTCCGTCCTTGCCCATCCGACCGCCCGCCCGTCCGTCCGTGTCCGTCTGCCCCTGGTATCTCAACGTCTCACCCACCAGCCGCCGCTCTATCGTCGTCACCAGCCATCCCACGTCATCTCTACCAGTCAAGCATCCGTGTTTTGGTCAGACTGAACTCGGGTTCTCCGCTCAGCCGCGTTAGAGCTAGACTATCTAGTTTTGATCATTGAACTTACGTTTTGGTTGTAATTAGGAGTGGTTTACCTTGTGCAGTGAACTTCTTACTAAGTGTAATTTTGTGTACATATATAGTTTTCACCTCAATTCTTGATTAAATGTTTCGTGTGTTGGTTTGTTAAACCAACTGCTTTGTCAATAAGACTCTCAGTGGCTCAGCCATAGAGGGCCGTTACGAACGAAAAGAAGAATTTGCATGACAACACCCAAGGTGCACGTCTGCTTCTTCAAGATTTCTCGTAGAAGTTTCGTAGCTTTTAAGGCGAAAGCCTTTAATGTCTGATGCTCACGTCCGCTCGGCGTCCGTCCGTCCATGTCCGTCCGTCCGTGTCCGTCCATCCGTCCGTTCGTGTCCGTCCATCCGTCTGTCCGAGCCCTGGCATGGATCCAGGTGGCTGCCGGGGTGCGCAAACGGACGCCGGTCGCGTAGGACTCTACAGCGCTCGCGCTTTGCTTTCGTAGCGTCGCTGTGCCAAGCGTTTGGAACCATTCTGACCGACGCCGTCTCAATGGACACAGGCGTTCGCAGAACACACTTTGGAATTTACAAAGGGTCCGTCAATTTAAGCGCTGGAACGCGGATGGCGTTTGCACAATGCGCAAAGCGCGAGAAAATACGAACGCATGCGAACGGAGGAAGATTAGTCTCGCGGCTCGGTACGACTCGCGGTAAAAATTAAACAAGAAAACACGCACACATTTGGTTAGTGTGTTATCCCGCTGAGAGTGTAAAAGAAAAAACACATGGTATAGTTAGTCGAATGGCCACACGCTTTCGCCGTACACACTTTGGAATGTACAAAGTGTCCTTCAATTTTTTTTAAACCCATGGTTACTTCATTGCCATATACAGAGTGAACACGGAGAGGATGAGTGAAGTACGAAAGAGGGGGTTACAGCTTCTAAGGCACTTGACAGCGAAGGGATTGTGGTAGAGATTTCGCGGAGGCGAGCGGCGAAACCGACATGTTTAGAATATTAAGGCCAAAGCCTTCAATGTCTCATGCTCACGTCCGTCCGTCCGTCCGTCCTGCGTCCGTTCGTCCGACCATGTGCGTCCGTCCATCCGTCCGTCCGCGTCCATTCGTCCGCGTCCATCCGTCTGTCCGTGCGTCCATGCCGTCCATACGTCCGAGCCCTGGCACGGAGCCAGGTGGCCGCCGGGCTGCGCAAACGGACGCCGGTCGCGTCGGACTCTACAGCGCTCGCGCTTTGCTTGTGTAGCGTCGCTGTGCCCAGCGTTTGCAATCATTCTGACCGACGCCGTCTCAATGGACACAGGCGCTCGCAGAACACACTTTGGAATTTACAAAGGGTCTGTCAGTTTAAGCGCTGGAACACTGATGGCGTTTGCGCGTTGCACAAAGCGCGACAAAATAAGAAGGCATGCGAACGGAGGAAGATTAGTCTCGCGTCTCGCTGCGATTCGCGGTAAAAAAATTAAAAAAGAAAACACGCACCCATTCCGTTTGTGTGTCATCCCAATGAGAGTGTAAAAGAAAAAAAAAACATGGCATAGTCAGTCGAATGGCCACAAGCTTTCGCCGAACAGACTTTGGAATCTACAAAGTGGCCTTCAAATTTTTTGTCGACCTGAGCAGAGCATCACAGCATAAATATTTATTCTGAATATGCCATGTTTTTTCTGGATTTTTTACAGCGAAATATGTATATGGCTAGGAGAAACGAAAAACCGCTCGGCATCTGTGTTACGAGCGGTCTCCGTGGCTGTGTTATCAGTGACGTCGTTCTGAGCGTCGTACCCAATGGCGCGCGAGCTTGGGTACGACGCTTGCAGGGTCAAACGCTTGCAGCAACGGCGCGCCGAAGAAGCGGCGTTGAGGGCAGAGCAGCGTCGACGTGATGATTGCGGGAGCGCATTCGCATGGGCGAGCGCCCGCTTTGGGCGAGAGTTTCTCCAGCGGCACTTTGGCTTCGGCTGCGATGTCTGTGACCGCCTGTGGTTCGACCACAACCTGGCAACGATAACTGTGGAAGGCTTCAGTGCGGCGTCGGGTTGAACCCACTGCTAAACACCGCTGCTGCACATTTCAGCTTTGCTGGTTTTTTCTTGTTTGGGCCTTTCTGTTCTTTCTACATTTGCGAAGCGGGGGAGGGAGGAATCTTTCAGATCGGTAGCACTTCAGTCGCCTTCGTAGAGGGGTAGATAGACAGAGATGAACACGATATAGGGAGGACAGTTGTAAGTGCAGTTGAACATACAGCACCAGCGCCAACTGAAGCTTTCAAAAGCTCTTGATAGTCTGGTGATATATGTTCTGTGGTTTCTCGAGTTAGTTTGGGAGTTTTCTTGATTCGCAGGGTATTCTATACGAGCAGGGTTTTTGCTTTCTCCCACTCACCTTTCCGGATTTTGCTGCAACGGTTTCGCCCAGGATTGGTTTCGTCTGCAACGGTTTCGTTCAACGGTTTCGCACCCCGGCGCTCCTGCTGCCATGGTTTGCACATTGGATTATTGGGAAATACTTCTCGAGCTGGAACGCGTGCTGCTGCTCTTGCTACCTCGATCGTAGACGGCAAGGACGGCTGTAGCCACGTTGGAAGCGTAGCTTGCATGCGCTGTCACCCGTCATGAAGGTGGCCCCCACAGACGGCGCACTTCGGAGTGCAGGACTGGTCTTCCGTCTGCTCCTGACCACAGCTTGTTAAAGTTAGGCCTCCGGCTCTTGCGCAGATGTTGCGTCTCGAAAGCATATTGGATAAGGTGTATGCGTTACCGCATATGGCTCAGAGCTTTACCACTACCGATAAAACTGAACGTTCACCTTCACATGCTTGGATAGTTGAAAGCATCCCATGTGAGTGTTTCGCTTAGCAACAACGACTGTATTATGGCAAGAAGGAACGAGGCAATGACGCCACCAAGGCCTGCATGGTGATTTTCGCGACACTGGCTCTATAACCCTAGCACGTTTAAAAATATCACGCCATATCCACGCAGTAAATGATTGCTTTCATCCATGGCAGAAGAGAATGTGTGGTCTGCAACGTGCTTATACTTCATGGTCATCAGCGTCATCGACATCGTTATCACGTGTAGTGCGTACATTCCACAATACTGGAACGCGCTTATACTTCATCGTTATCACGTGCAGTGGGTACATTCCACTATACGTGGCTATCTACCTACCTACCTACTACTACTACTACTACTACTACTACTACTACTGCTACTACAGAGGAGGGACAGACCCACACCTTTAGCAGCTTCGCCCCTAAAAGACTAGATGCAGGTATGTTAACCAGGGTCATTTTGTATAAGTTGCACACCATTTTAATGGGTGTGTAAAGCAGCATGCAGATCAACAAAAAATGTGAAAACGCACGTAAACGGCGCATTTGGCTATATCGGCGCTTCATCAGCTTTCTTGTTTACACTGTGCACCTTCCCACGAACGTCATGAAGAGTAGTCTTCCGCTCGCGCATCTGAGAGCTTCACTGCCCTGCACTTCGGAAATTTTTTTTCTCCGCGTGTTGAGTTGCTCGGTAGATACCTGTATACGTGTTGCTTAACTCAAGTTCCCGCGAGCTTCTCCATCCGTCTACGCTGAGATGTAGCACGCATGTGGAGGATTTCTCTCCCCGCTATACATTTCATTGTCGCCCTGGAGCTACTACTGTCCGCCGATTCAGTGTATTTCATACATGTAAATGAATACAAAATATCCTTAATTTTGGAGACAATTTAACATCGCGCTGCATAAAACTTTGCGCTGTGAGGTATTTCCACTGAATAAAGTGCCCTCCCTCTTCAACCCTATTGGAGCTGCCTCAAAGAAGGATTTAACAGCGCAAACCCGGGATGAAGAACAGCAAACACGAGGACGGGCGCCGGTGTTTTCGTTCCTTCGTCTCACGCTTACGCTGCGAGTTCCTTCTTTTAGACATGCACCAATTAGCCCGCCTTTCACCACTTGTTCAGTTTAAGGAAACTGTGACAGTCCCTTTCATTAATCTTGTTTGACAATGCAGTATCAGCTCTACTGTTTTGCCGGCCGGTTGTAACATTTCTTTGAGAGAGGCTGTTTCTGAGCTGGGGAGTCTCATCAAATTGCGGCTCTGGGGTTGAAGCTCCATTGCCCCTGGCAGTGCTAGTGTAGTCCATGCATTATAATCATCATAGGCCTCCTCATTGTCCACTGTAGTACATATGAATTTACCAATGATTTTCGATTCACGCTGTCCTCTGCAGGCTGGTCCCATCTATGCCTGCAATTTCTTTTGTTTCATCCCCTTACTGACGTTCTCGCCACTCTCGGCTACACCTTCCGTGTCTTCATACGCATTCAATCGTTCCAACTTACAACCTTCTATCGCTTTATCAAACATACCTGCGATCATCCTTTAATTGTTATAGCAGGAAGGCTTCATCTCTCTCGCCGTAGCTCAAGCTCTGATAGAATGAAGCCGTGGCTTATGAAGTACAATCACGGCCGTGTGTAAAAACCAGTGAATATACCATTCTAGAATGGTATATTCACTGGCAACGTGCGATACATTGCGCTTAAATGTTTAAAAAATCAAGCCTATTGTGTCACTTACTCGTCTGTCTAGAAGCTCCAGCGTTCGCTGAACTTGAGTTGTCGTATTTTTCATGAACCTTGATTTCACACATGTTATATTTTGTCTCTCTAGCTGTTCCGAATAACCGGTGAGGTACAGTGTTACATTCGTCCTCAGGAGCTGAAAACAACGATAGCTTTTAATGATGCATTCGCGTCAAATTCCTTTTAGATAGCAAGGTAGTGAGATTCGCCACTTCTAAGGCGTAACTTTGAGGAAACAAGGCTTTCCGGAAGTCAATAAGAACTGCGCTTTTGCACTGAAGTCAATTCTTATAACAAGAACATATGTGGTTCGACGAGAACCGCCCGAAAAAGCACTTTTCTAGCGGCGAAAGCAATAAGAATGGTGTGGTCAGGTAAGAACATCGGTGCATGTCCGTGGACGTCCGTTAATTTCGCTTAAAAATATACTTTGCTGTCCAAGTTACTATGCCCACGAAACCAATTTATTTCACGAAAAAAAATTTCGCCTTGTTACAAAAAATCACAGCATATCCACGGAGTGAATGATGATGAGTCGGCGAAGCTCCGGAGGTTCATCGGTAAACCATGAATCTTCCGTGAAATTCGCCCAGTATACCGTCAAAGACGTGACAAACACTGTGTGTATTTATACAAGAAATTTATATTTTATTCATGAGCTGTGATTTTCCGTTTTGTTTTCGTTTCTTCGTTGGTCGTGGTTACCGTTTACATAGGCCGTGGCTTCCGCTCCCCATCTTCATTATAACGGCTTTATGGTCGGTGAAATGGAGGGAGAGCGGTTCCTGGATGGGTCGTAGTCGAAAGTTTCCAAAGACGATGCAGATTCCTCGGATGGTGGTTGGTTGCATGTGGTCAAACGATATGCATGTGACACGATATCGTGATGCCAAGTGTTGTTTGGCATTGCGATCGTCATCGTCATCAGCGTCATCATCTTCATCAGCGTCATTGTTATGACGCATAGTGGGTACATTCCAGGTGCTGTGCCGTGATGGCAGCGTCATCGTCATCGCACAGGGGAGGCTACGACGACAACGACGCCGGACTAGCCTATGCCCTAAGGAGCTTCGCCCCTGAAATTCAAAAGTGCCCATTTAGGGGGACAGTTTCCTGCGAATTGCGCAAAATTAGTAGCTTGACGACATCCTACAAAACAACTATTGCCACTGTGAAACAACAATTGCAGCTGTGGAACCCGACGACGACACTTCCGTTCTCGGCCCCGCTGAGGGCTATTTGTCAGTCTTGTTAGCTCGACAGGTTTGCGTCGCCCGAGGTATCCGGCAACTTTTGCCAAGTACCACACACAATTTAGTGACCAAGTTCAGTGGTGAATACCGGGACTTTGTTCCACGAACTGCAATTGCCCAATTCGAGCCAATCGGTCAGTCAGCAGCTTTACTCACCATTGGACAAATTGGCAGAGATTCTAACGGTGACGCACGGACCCATCTACTAGTTGACGTGGATTCGAAACTATCGAGTGCACAACAAGCTAGTATTTGATACCTATTGGACTCTTTGCGGACTCTCTTGCCTAGACATCAAAGGAGAACCAAACAGCTATCACGAAACACGGTCATTACAAACACTGACGAAAGGCCCGTACGCAAAGACGTCTATGGCGTTTCTCGTAAGGAGCAAAACGCCATCCTGGAACAAGTCAAACAAATGCTTGCCGACAACATCATACAGCCTTCCACCAGCCCATGGGCGCCGCCGTCGTTCTCGTGAATAAGAAAGATGGCACGATGCGCTTTTACGTTCACTATCGCAAGCTTAACAACGTTACAAAGGAGGACGTTTATCCCCTTCCCCGCATTGACGACTCTTTGGACCGCCTTCAACATGCCCGATACTTCTCGTCAATGGACTTTCGCAGCGGACCAGCAGATCAAGGCTGATGAGCGAGACCGCAAAAAAAAATCACAGCATATCCGCGGAGTGAATCATGATGAGTGGGCGAAGCTCCGGAGGTACATCATCAAAGACGTGATGGTGGTTGGTTCCATGTGGTCAAACGATATGCATGTGAGACCATATCGCGATGCCATGTGTTGTATGGCATCGCGATCGTCTTCGTCATCAGCGTCATCGTTATGACGCATAGTGGGTACATTTCATCTGGTGGCATCGCGATCGTCATCGTCATCAGCGTCATCGTTATGACGCTGATGTGTTGTATGGCACGCTGCCATACAACACGTTGACGTGTTGTATGGCGTCAACACGTTGACGTGTTGTATGGCATCGCGATCGTCATCGTCATCAGCAGGTGGCTACTACTACAAACATGGGACGCACGACCCACGGGATAAGGAGCTTCGCCCCTAAAACAGCTTTTCTTATGCCAGACGGACTCTACGAATTCAAGGTATTTCCCTCCGAATTGTATTCAGCTCGGGCTACTTTTTAGCGCATGATGGACACGGTTCTATGAGGTCTTAAGGGCCAGTCCTGCTTTGTCTATATGGATGATATAGTCGTGTTTTTACAACTTTTGACCAGCATCTCGAACGCCTACAAGCCGTTCATGACGCAATATGAGCCCTTGGTTTGTCTTTAAAGCCGGAAATGTGCGATTTCAGGTATGATCACCTCAAATATTTAGGCCACGTCGTCAGTTACGACGGAATTCGACCTGACCCCGACAAAACACTTGCCGTTGTTTCCTTTCCAATACCGACGAACAAACAAACTGACACTTTCTGGGACTCTGCGCATATTACAGACGCTTCGTCGCTAACTTTTCATAGATAACCGGACCTCCACACCGGCTTACAAAGGACGACGTCCCATTCGTTTGGGAGCAGGAGCAACCATTTGTTTTCTCCGAACTACAGAAACGCTTGCAAACACCTCCGATCCTGGGGCATTTTGACGAAGACAGACACTGAGCTCCAAACGGACGCCAGAAAAGTTCGCCTTTGTGCCGTTCCTGTTCAGTGGCAAGACAGCCGAGGGTGTTATCGCTTACGCACGCCGTAGTTTGTCGTCGCCAGAAACGAACTTCTGCACTATGGAGAAGGAATGCTTGGCAGTAGAATGGGCAATTGGCAAGTTTCGACCATATCTGTACGGCCGACCATTTCGAGTTGTCGCAGACCAACAGTCGTTGTGCTGGCTCGCTAATCTGAAGGATCCAAGTGGCCGTCTTGCACGCTGGAGCCTCCGTTTGCAAGAAGTACGACATGACAATCGAGTTCAAATCCGGGCGTAAGCACACCGACGCCGACTGCTTCTCGCGTGCTCCACTTCAACCGTCACAAGTCGACGTTGATGAAAAAATTCTCCATCTCCCGCTAAAGGGAACCATGTGCGGATGCGAAGCAGCGGGGAGATAATTAGCTTGAGCGGGAGGAACGTCGCAGCTCTCATTTCACTGCAGCGGTCCGGGCGCTCATCGCGGCGCAGCACAGGAGAGAATGAGGCGCGCGCGCTTCGTCATTTTCATACGGCGGAACTACCGTGGCACCCCCAGCGGGAGTATGCAGCTGTCACACCACCTAATAATAATAATAATATGTGGGGTTTAACGTCCCAAAACCACGATATGATTATGAGAGACGCCGTAGTGGAGGACTCCGGAAATTTTGACCATCTGGTGTTCTTTAACGTGCACTGGCATCGCACAGTACACGGGCCTCTACCATTTCGCCTCCATCGAAATGCGACCGCCGCAGGCCGGGATCGAACCCGCGACCTTCGGGTCAGCAGCCGAGCACCCTAGCCACTGATCCACCGAGGCGGGAAGGAGGGACGGACTGAGCCCCCACAAGCACATGCAAGCAAGATCAAGGAAGAGAGAGTGAGAACGTGGGCGACAGACACCAGCGGTAGAGCGCGTTATTCTTTGCTTGCACCCACCACCTGTCTAGCCATTGCTAAGTAGCCACTCTGTGCTCTCTGCCATGAGACTCATGACTGTGATGGTGGTTGTCGGGCCTTATTGTACTACAGTGTTCTGGTTCGCATAGTGGCTGGTTCCCTACTTTATGAAAGTGACCGGACGCGGGAGGGACGGACACAGCCCCAAGAATAAGATGCTTCGCATCTAAAAACTCCCCATCTCCGTATAAAGGGAACCATGTGTGGATGCGAAGCGGCAGGGGAGATGGTTGCGAATGGGAGAAACGTCGCTAATCCCGTTTCGCGGCAGCGGCCCGAGCGCTCATCGCGGCGCTGCACAGGAGGAGAGAATGAGGCCCGCGCGCTCCGTAATTTTCACACCGCGGAACTACCGTGGCGCCCCCCCGCAGGGGTATACAGCTGTCGCACCACCTGTCGTGCTCGCTGCTCCGTAGAGTAGAAGATTCCTAGAGGTAAGGACGGGGGGGGGGGGGGGGGGTCCGTAGGAGAGGAGAGATAGGAGACGCGCATGTTCTGGGGACGCGGGCGGCTCTTCGTAGAGTAGAACATTCCTAGAGGAGAAAAAGAGGGAGCGTAGGAGAGGAGGGGAGGGGGACGCGCATGCGCTGTGGGGGTGGGACGCGGGAAGGAGGGACGGGCAAAGCCCCCGCAAGCACATGCAAGCAAGATCAAGGAATGAAGTCAACGGGACGCGGGCGCCGCTCGTAGAGTAGAGGATTCCTAGATGAAGCGCCCAGTCCAGGTCCCGCCAACGCCGTTTGACCAGATCGGAATGGACCTTCTGGGTCCACTTCCTACCTCTAGTGCTGGTAACCACTGGGTTATTGTGGCGACCGACTACCTTACTCGCTACGCCGAGACAAAAGTCATCCAGAGAGGCACAGCAGAGGAGGTGGCCCGATGTTTCGTAGAGAACATTGTGTTGAGACACAGCGCACCATCGATCGTTACAACAGATCGCGGAACCGCATTCACAGCAGCGCTTTTAGATGATGTTTGGAAGGAAAAAAAATATAGATGCGCATACACAAAAAAACAGACACGCACTCAGGAAACACAGACTAGCGCAAATTGCTTTGTGTATGCGCATCTATATTTTTTCCTTCCAAAGTATGAAACAACTCGCCCAGCAGCAAGTTTTATTGAAGTTTTAGATCATGTGTTGGTGCTCAGCGGTACTGTGCATCGTAAGTCGATAGCCTACCATCCACAAACCAACGGACTCACCGAGCGGCTGAACAAAACCCTGGAAGACACGCTTTCAATGTATGTGGAGATAAAACACAAAAACTGGGATGAGATTCTACCTTATATAACGTTTGCTTACAATACTGCTAAAGCAAGAAATCACACGGATGACCCCATTCCGCCTTGTTCACGGACGAGAAGTGAGGACGATGTTGGACGCGATGCTGTCACACGAATGCGATGACGTTGAAACGAGTGCCGACGCGTTCACCCAAGGCGCAGAGGAAGCCAGGCAGCTCGCACGTGTGCGAATATAACAACAGCAAGAGCCCGACGCAAGTCGCCTATAATACACGTCATACACCTGTGACCTACGAAACCGGCGACAGGGTATGGGTGTGGACGCCTGTACGAAGACTGGGACTATCCGAAAAGCTGCTCAGAAGATACTTTGGGCCTGATGGAGTGCTGCGACGACTAAGTGACGGCACCTATGAGGTCGTCCCGGATAGCCCCGACTGTACAAGGCGTCGCCAGCACCGACCTGAACATGTGCACGTAGTACGCATCAAACCGTATGTAAGCGAGTGACTGCGAGGGAGTGTCGCTTGCACAAAGCCACCTTATGCGCGAATGACTGATTCGACTATAGCATCGGGGCGATGCTCTTGAAGGGGAGGCAAATGCCGCCCCCAAAGTGTGCAGAACAACGAAGACGATGTGCGCTCCGACAGTCTCGCGGAACGGGACGGGGACCGAAGAAGAAGACGTGTTTGCGTTTGTGATTTCGCCTTCGCTGCTCCATAAAAACGGGCCTTTTGTCCTTGTGCCTAACATATCAGTGTTCTGTTTACGGTGTACCGCGACACTGAGGTGGGGAGAGTAGGAGAGGAGAGAGAGAGGGGTGTGGGACGCGGGAAGGAGGGACGGACTGAGCCCCCGCAAGCACATGCAAGCAAGACCAAGGAAGAGAGTGAACGTGGGCGACAGACACCACTGGTAGTGCGTGTTATCCTTTGCTTGTACCCAACACCTGATTAGGCATTGCTATGCAGCCACTCAGTGCCCTCGGCCATCACTCTTGCCACTGTGATGGTGGCTGACGGCCTTATTGTACTACAGTGTTCTGGTTCGCATAATGGGTGCCTCCCTACATCATGAAAGTAACCGGACGCGGGACACGGGACGCGGGGAGGACGGACAAAGCCCCTAGCATAAGATGCTTCGCATCTAAAAGGCTCTAGAAAGGCCGCTCTTCCAGCTTTCGCTGAGACTGTGCTGCGCATTCAGCGCAGGCCTGGCGGTTTTTTTCGAAGTGCCACTGCCTTGATCTGAAGTGGGGGCCGGGCAGGCACATGTGGTCAGTGGCATTTTGCGCCCCGTATGCCATGGCGAAAAAAAAAATACACAATGTCCCGCTAAAGGAAACCATGGGTAGATGTGAATCAGCGGGCGCTAACGCTTACACTGGCGGCGGCGTTGACGCTGGCGCTCATCGCGGCGTTGTGCTGGAGAGAAATCTGGGGAGACGCAATCACGCAGTGATGGACCGGTGTTTCCTATTGGAACATGCCAATCGCTGCTAAAGGGCTATGAGAGACACAAGACTCCGATTGGACACGGAGACCCGCAGTCCGCTTTTAGTTAACGCGCACGCTGCGAATCTTTATCGTTCGTCAACTCACAGGAGAAATCTCCCACCGGCACAACCTTGCAGGGTCAAGATCCAGTGCCTATATATACGGGGTGGCCAGTGAACGGTTGGGCAGCGCGAGCAGTTCGTCACTCCTTCCCGCGTACCACACCACCACAGCGCATGCGCGTCCCCCTCCCTCTCTCTCTCTCTCCCACTCCTACGCTCACCCCCTTTATCTACTCTACGAATCCTCTACTCTACGGAGCGGCGCCCGCGTCCCACATCCCCACAGCGCATGCACGTCCTTTCCCCCTCTCTCCTACGCTCACCCCCCTTTCTCTGCTCTAGGAATCCCCTACTCTACGGAGCGGTTCCCGCGTTCCACACCCCCCAGAGCGCATGCGCGTCCCCCTCTCTCTCCTCTCCTACGGTTCCCCCCGTTCTCTCCTCTAGGAATCCTCTACGGAGTGGCGCGCACGACAGGTGGTGCGACAGCTGCGTACTCCGCTGGGAGCACCACGGTAGTTCCGCGGTATGAAAATGATGAAGCGCACCTCATTCTATCTCCTGTGCAGCGCCGCGATGAGCGCCCGGGCCGCTGCCGCGAAGCAAAGGCGGCGACGTTTCTCCCCTCAGGCTAACCATCTCCCCGCTGCTTCGCATGCACACATGGTCCCCTTCAATCACGAAACTCGCTAGCAGACGCTGCCTGCGTCGGCGTTGAACAGTTGTATACCGCGAGCAGTCGGTTTTTAAATGCGAAGCATTTCTTAGCGAACTTCGGCGACTTTGAGCGTATCTATCTAGCTGCCTACGACTTTGTGCTCTCCTGGCCGTATGGTTAATGGGATTTATACCAAAACTAGTATGACATAACATGACTGTATGGCGAACATGAATGACTAGTCATATCATGAAAATCATGACTCACTTGTCATGAGAAGTATGATTTACACGGCATGGCCGTGTAAATCATACTTCTCATCATATATCCAAATTGGTACGATGAGACATTTCTGCATGACCAACGTACATGACAGGTGGTAATATGAAAATCACGAGCTGCATGTCTTATATAACATGATTTACATGCCACGCTCACGGCGCGACGATAGGCGTTCGCTAGCTTGATATACACCAAGTTTGGTATTGCGGGGCGTGACTGTATGACGAACATAAATGCCAAGTGGTCATATGGAAATCATGACATGTCATGTGCAACATGACTTGCATGCCACGCTCATGGCACGCTCGAGGCCGTTTTGATAGCTTGATATACACCAAATTAGGTATTGAGTGACGTGATTGTATGACGAACATGAATAAGAAGTGGTAATATGGAAATCATGACAAGTCATGCGCAACATGACTTGCATGCCACGCTCATGACACTCTCGTGGCCGTTTCGCTAGCTTGATACAGAACAAATTTGGTATTGAGCGACATGATTGTATGACGAGCATGATTGACAATTGTTAATATCGAAATCATGACATGTCATGTGCAACATGAATTGCATGCCACGCTCATGACACTCTCGTGACCGTTTCGCTAGATTGATATACAATAAATTTGGTATTGAGCGACGTGATTGTATGACGAGCATAAATGAAAATGGGTAATATGGAAATCATGGCATGTTATGTGCAACATGACTTGAATGCCACGCTCATGGCACGCTCGCGGCCTTTTCGCTATCTTGATATACACCAAATTTGGTAGTGAGTGACGTGACTGTATGACGACTATACGTGACTGTAGACGACCATGGTGCCAGGTGGGCGCCGGGGCGCGCATACGAACACCGGTCGCGTTGGACGCTACAGTGCTCGCGCTTTGCCTGCGTAGCGTCGTTGTGCCCAGCGTGTCTAATCATGCAAGGAGGGAGACGGGCGCATCGCGTTCCATTCTGACAGACCCCCGTCTCAATGGGCACAGGCGTTCGAGGAACACACTTTGGAATTTACAAAGTATCCGTCAATTTAAACGCTGGAACGCGGATGGCGTCTGCACGATGCGCTAAGCGCGAGAATACGAACGCATGCGAAACGGAGGCATACTGATCTCGCGTCTCACTGCGATTCGACGAGAAAAATTAAAAAAGAAAACACGCACACCTTCCGCTTGTGTTCCATCACACTGATATGCATGCCATGTAAATCATGGCGTGCATATTATGGACAGCATTATTTGCTCCTTGCTGGTTGCTCCGCATTACATCGATTTCCACAGTGCGTGGGATCTGCCGGTTTTTTTCAATCAAGAAAACTCGCTAGCAGACGCTGCCTGCGTCGGCGTTGCGAGGTGAGAGAAGGGAGAGCGTAGGAGAGGAGAGAGGAGGGAGGGGATGCGCATCCGCAATGGGGGTGTGGTCGACTCGGAGAGGGATGCCTAGAGGAGAGAAAGGGGGGAGGGGACGCGCATGTGCAGTGGGGGGTGCGGACGCCGCTGGGAGGGATGCCTAGAAGAGAGAGAAGGCGAACGTAGGAGAGGTGCGTGTAGAGGGTTTGCGCATGCGCAGTCAGCGTGGTCACGCCGCACACCACCACCACCACCACCACCGGATTGAACTTCGTCATATGATGCTTCACATCTAAAACTTCCCCATCTCCCGCTACAGGGAACCATGTGTGGATGCGAAGCATGCAGAGATGGTTATCTTGAGGGGGAAATTGTGTAATTTTATTGAGAGGATAAATGAGATTGTAGAAGAGAAGGGGGAGAATGTGGTGGTTTCATGTTTTAGATGCCAAGCATCTTATGCTCGGGCATGAGTTCGTCCTTCCCGCGTCCCCCCGTCCGGCGTCCCGTGTCCCGCGTCCGGTCACTTTCATGAAGTGGGGAAGCAGCCACTATGCGAACAAGAACACTGTAGTACAATAAGGCCTTCAACCACCATCACAGTCATGAGAGTCGTGGCATGGAGCACAGAGTGGCTGCTTAGCAATGGCTAGGCAGGTGGTGAGTACAAGCAAAGAATAACGCACTCTACCGGTGGTGTCTGTCGCCCACGTTGACTCCATTCCTTGATTTTTCTTGCATGTGCTTGCGGGGGCTTTGTCCGTCTCTCATTCCCGCATCCCACACCCCCTCTCTCTCCTCTCCTACGCTCCCCACCTCAGTGTCGCGGTACACCGTAAACAGAACACCGAGATGTTTGGCATCGTTCCCGAGCTTGCCGTGCAAGCACGCCCCCGACCCGCGGAATGTGCCATTGCCAGTGGACTCAGAGCCAGATCCTGATGACATGGATACCACGTCTACGCGAAAGCGCTCGCGTCCTAGCGAGCCGAGCAGCGATGACGAGGGTGCATCGCGGAAGATGCAAGCGGTAGCGACCGAACGTCCCACCGTTACGTCGTCCCACCGCATCGTCAACGAACGTGGTTGATGAGCTGCACTCCACCACCAAAGACGCCGACGTTACCAACGAGACCGAGTTTCACCTCGTGCTCTCAAAGCCGCAGAAGCGTCGCCAGCGAGCATCGCCGCCTCAGCGACCAGTTGCGAACATCGGCCCTCCTCCTGGCACTGCACCTGCGGCCACTCCTGCCCCACACTCATCTACTGCCCGCGATGTCCACGGGCTTGCCAACCCGCTCAGTGCGACTGAAGCCGCCGCTGCGGGAGTCCCTGCAGCTGCTGACACCATGCTGACCTCTGCTTCTCCGCTGCTGGATTCCTGCACAGTCCTTTTCCGACCGACAAACGCCGGTGCTTCCTTTCACCGGACTTCCCGCCTTGCCATTGCGCAAGCGCTCTCGGCGTTGCCCGGTGTCAAGGAGGTGCGAGTTAATACGAAAAAGAACATGGTGGTGGCGGATGCTTCTCCAGCTGAATGGAGGGATCGCCTTCTGGCCACGTCAGAGCTCGCGGGAATACCCGTGACCGCCCGCCCTCCGGCTGACCGCTCGCAAAGCAGTGGTGTGGTGCAGGGCATCGACGGTGACTACACCGACGAGGTCCTCTTGGCTGCCGTGTCGTCCGAAGTGCCGGTGATTGCCGCAAGGCTACAAGGTACATCATTGGTCCTGCGGTTCGCTGGCCCCGTCCCTCCCGCACGTGTCCACCTGTTCCGCATGGCGTTCGAAGTGAGGCCATCCCGGCCTCACCCACTTCAGTGCCTGCGGTGCGGACGCTATGGACACACCACTGCAGCTTGCCGGAGACCAGAGCGATGCCTGCGATGCGGCGGCCAACAAGGCAAGGATGCCAACTGCAAGAGCAAGGTTAAGTGTCTACACTGCGGTAGGCCACATCCAGCCGGCTCCGCGGAATGCCAGCTGTGGCAAAGAGAGAGGCGCCTGGCCACCATCAAGGCGTCAGCTCCCATCTACCTGCCTCATCGCGAGGCTCAAGCAGCCCTGCGGTCAAGCGCTAGCGGGACGGGTGCTCCTCAACTGAACCAGGCCCCAGGGGAAGAGCTACGCTGCGGCAGTGGGGGGGCTTCATGTGGGGTGGTCGTGAACTCTACCCATCCGCACCAAACAGGCGCGCAGCAGCGGGGTTCGCCTGCCGGTCCAAAGAAAGAGGGCTCTCCCAAGCCTCGCCCACCCACCAAGGCAAACTCCCAGGCTCACGTGGACCAGAAGAACACGAACCTGAGGCTCCTGTTAAGGGCGGTTGCGGACCTGCTGCCTCCCGAAAACCAGCTGCGCTCTATCTGCCTTCAGGCAGGTGGTGTGCACCCTCCTAACAGCAATCATGGCTGACACACATCTGCAAGTAGCAGGGACCGCCGCCTCCACCGCCGCCCGTGTGTCCTCCAGTGGAACGCGAACTCATTGCGGCGGCGGCAGGCAGACTTCTCGTTGCACCTCCAGCGGAGCGAGTACGATGTGCTTGCTTTGCAGGAGGTGTATGTAGCAGCGGCTGACGTGCGACTTCCCGGCTTCATCGGCTACCAGAGCGCCACGTCCTGTATGCTGGACTCGTGTCAAGCTTCGCCGTGCACGGTTAGTGCACATCCTCAGGGTCGACCGCGCTGTGCCGTGTACGTGTGACGCGAACTGCCACACGCGTGCATTGACGTGGCGGATGTCACTGGGGGCGCTTACGAGTGCTGTGCGGTGACGGTGACCATCCAGTCCAGGGTGCCAGAGAAGCATCCTGCGCCAGACCTTCGCCACCTGAATCTACGGCCTGCCAGACGCAGGGCCGAAAGAAGGTAACTAAAGGCTCAAAGCCCGGAGCATCGCACATTCTTCAACCGGGTCGATGCAGTCTGCCGGCGACATACCAGGGAATCTGCCAGTCTCTCAGCCAGGCAAGAGGCAGTTCAAGAGCATGGCGGCTTCTGCGGTCCCTCGTCATCGGACCGACGTTGCGGCAACCCGTCCTCGCAGTGGCCGTCCGCTTGGGCATCAGCGAGCAAGAACTGGCTGAACGGCTAGCCGATCGCTTTGCGGCACAGCCAGTAGGGCAACCTGCGGCCATCACCACTGCGGCTTCTCCCAAGCCGCCGCAAGGCCACCACCCTACCTGGACTGCGAGCAGAATCTCAGCTCTGTGGCAAGAGCCCATCTTCGAGCACGAGCTCAATGCTGCACTGGCCAGAACCAAGCGCCGCAGTGCCCCCGGCGCCGACGGCATCACATACCAGATGCTACGTAACCTGGATGTGGATGCCCGACGACTCCCTGTTCGGGGTTTTCAATGACGTCTGGCAAAGCGGCACCTTACCTGAGGCCTGGCTTACCGCTGTGGTGGTTCCCGTCCGGAAACCTAACCGCCCTGGTGCAGCCATTACGTCCTACAGGCCCGCCTCTCTGACCTCTGCTGCCTGCAAGCTCATGGAAGCCATAGCTCTGGCACGCTTGAGCTGGATTGCCGGGGGCACTGCATTTCCTACCTGAGCAGCAGACGGGCTTCCGGCGCCACCGCTGCACAGCAGATTCGATTGCGGACGTCGTATCAACACTGGAAGAGGCCAAGAGCAGGGGAGAGGTGGCGCTCCTTGTTTTGCTGGATGTGCAGAGCGCTTTCGACAGCCTGCCACATAATGTCATAGAGAGTGCTCTGGACGCACTCGGCATCATGGGCTGTCTCCGTTCTTTCATCACCGCCTTCCTAGCCGGCCGGTCCCTCAGCGTTAGAGTTCGAGGCGCCATCAGCGAACCAAGACCAGTGACAGGTGGTGTCCCACAGGGGTTCTGTCCTGAGCCCCTTCTTGTTCAACTTGGTGCTGGCCGGGCTACCAGCAACGCTGCCGGTTGACAAGCGCTACCCTACGCAGTGTTCGTTATACGGAGACGATGTGGCACTGTGGGTTAAGGGACCCAGGCGGAACTTCACGGCCATCAGACGCTCTCTGCAACGCTCCCTGGATGCGGTGACCACCTTTTTCAAGGCGCTTGGGCTGATCGTGTCGCCCACGAAGACGGAGGCGCTGCTGGTTCACCCGAGATCCGCAGCGCGGAAGACCATACGAAGGCTTGCGCTGGGCGACCGGCCAATCCCGTGGAGCAAGGCAGTGACGTACCTGGGACTAAGGATCGATCACCGCCTCACATGGATACCAGCCGCCAAGCGCGCCACCTTCAAGGCCACCAGGGTTCAGACTGCTGTGGGCAAGCTGCTGAGCAGGGGCCAAGGGTGCACCCCGCGACTGGCCCTTCGGCTCTACGAGGGGGGCTGCAACGGCAGTACAAACCTATGCACTGCCCCTGGTGCAGTTGACGCCACACCGTAAGGAACAGTTGGAGCGGCAACACCGAATGGCTATTCGGCGCTTCCTGGGTCTCCCGCGCCATTTGCCCGTGGCTGCTTCATTAGCGGAGGCCCAGGCGTGGCATCTGTCACTCCTTATGCTGAGAAAGGCGCTGCATCATGTGGACCGTCTCCACAGAGCCCCCGGGGGGTGATGACCTCCTTAGAAGACTGCGGAGCCGACCTGCTTCCCGGATGGGCCAGATCTGCGCTCTTTATGGAGAGCTGGTGCCCAATGCTCCCTGTCCCATCCAGCCCCCTCCGCCGCACCAGCAGCCTCTGGACGTGCAGTTGGACCTGGACAACCTCACCAAACGGCGGACACCGGCGTGCGAGCTCCACCAGTCAGCCGTGGCGAAACTCCACGACAGGCTACGGGGGCATTTCCTGGTGTTCACGGACGGGTCTGTTCGTGAGAGCCCCCGTTCGGCCGCGGCTGCCTGCGTGATTCCAACGACTGGGATGACCACCCGAAGCCGTCTTCCCTTTCACACCAGCTCCACTGCAGCGGAATTGGCTGGCCTTCACCTGGCGGCCGATTACCTCGCTGCTACGACACCCCAGCTACCCGTGGCGATCATCTGCGACTCCCGGCCAGCACTACAAGCGCTGCTGCAGCCGGACCAAGCTGGAGTCACCGTGGCGCTGCTGCACGCAAAGCTGACAGCCATCAGAGCTAGCGGTGTGCGTCTGTCCCTCCACTGGCTTCCCTCGCACGTTGGGATAGCTGGGAACGAGGAGGCCGACGCCGCCGCTAAGCACAGCGACACCCCGGTCACCAATGCGGTAGCCCTGTCGGACTACTCACGGCAACGACTGCGGCAGCTGCTACCAACGGCCCACGCTGACATGCGGGTGGCACGCGGCAAACCGCCACCACCCCTACCGGAGACCGGCCTGGAGAGACGCGAGCGGTGGTTGCTGCTTCGCCTGCGGACCGGCAGCGTCTGGCCTGCGGCACGCATGTACTCCGCGGATCGCTGCTCATCGCCAGCGTGCCGCAGATGCGGCGACGAAGAAACGCTGGAGCACATCATTTGTTCCTGCCCTGCTCTGGCCGCTGAACGACGCGTTATGGCTAGCCGCTGTCATCGGCTCGGTCTCCCTGCGACAACGGCGGAGGACTTCCTTTTTCCTGTATGGTCGAAGATCCCGGCTCTGTACGCGTTCCTCGAGTTTGCGGTTCCTGCAGACCTTGCCGCCCTGTAGCCGAACACTTTGCTTTCGTGCTCCCGCCTGCGCTAACAAGACTAGCTTGTCACGCATCTCACTTCTTCCTATCTTTCCTTCTTCCTATCATCTTTACTCCCTCTTCCCCCATCCCCAAAGGCGCTGAGCCGTGCCCCCCACAACGGGAGGCAGAAAATAGTGTCCTTTTCTATCTTCCTCTCTCCAAAATCATTCTCTCTCTCTCTTCAGGCTCCTTCAAGAATATTCGATCGAATGGGATTTGTTGCGCCATTCAACATTGCTATAAGGATTTTCTTCCAGAAGTTATGGACACGTGGAATAGCGTGGGATGAGCAGCTGCCTCAGGATCTTCCAAGAGGAATGGCATGACTGGGTGCGTGAACTACCGGTCCTGCACAATTTTTCCGTGCCGTGTTATCTTGGCAGCGAATCCAAATCGCTCCAAGAGCTACATGTGCCTGTTTTTTTGCGACGCAAGCCCTTCGGCATATGCGTGCAGCGCTTTACGTTGTACCGAGCTGCTCAGCGAGGCCCGAGTTGCTGATCGCAAAAGCACGTGTAGCACCTATCAAGACAATGACATTGTCACGGCTAGAGCTTCTAGGAGCCTTGATTGGAGCAAGACTACTTCATTACGTATCCAGCGCACTCACAAACTTCGAGATTCAATGTACTATTTGGTCGGATTCCACAATCACGTTGTCGTGGATAAAAGGAGAGATAATGAAATGGAAGCAATTTGTGTCGAACAGCGTGAAGGAGATAAGTGAAAAAACAGATCCGTCTATGTGGAGGTATTGTCCGGGACATGCGAATTCGGCTGACCTGCTCACACGTGGGGTTCCAATGGATAAATTATTGTCCAGTAGCACGTGGCGACATGGATCAGACTGGCTATGCGAATCAGAAGACCGTTGGCCTCTACAACCATCAGAACCTATCACCACCGATGACAGGATCTCCTCTGAAATCATTGCCGTTCACGTTGCGATCTCCAGCAATCTCCAGCGAGACGACATCGACACCACTCCTGGACATTGACCGCTACAGCAGAATTGAAAGGCTACTCAGGGTCACAGCCTGGATATTCAGATTCATTGAACGCTGCCGCCTGAAAAACTCAGCGCACACCGGATTTCTAGTAGCCGAAGAGATCGCTGAAGCAGAAAATTATTGGATCAGGCGTGTACAGCAGCAAGCCTTCAGAGAAAAAATAAGCTCTCTTCGGCAATGCACATCTGCAAAGGAAGACTCTCGCATCAAAGACCTCAACCCGTTCTTGGATGCCAACAGCATCCTCCGGGTCGGTGGGTGCCTGTTACACCTCGAAGCGTCTGAGGAGGTAAAACACTCAGTCATCCTCCCGCACGATCATCGCTTTTGAACGCTACTCACAATGCCAGCACATTGCGGAACACTACACGGAGGCGTGAGAGACACCATGTCACAGTTGAGTGAGCAGTATTGGATCTGCCGGGCATAACACTGGTGAAGAAAGTGATACATGGCCGGTACACGTGCAGACGCTTCAGTATTAGTCCAGGCAACGCTCCGACTGCACCTATAGCATGTCATTGTCTGACACCGACGAACCCATTCGAAGTCACTCGAGTTGACTTCGCAGGACCACGCTTTGTTGTGGCTACAGCCGGGGAGACGAAATGTTACATAGCGCTCTTCGTGTGTGCTACATCACGAGCAGTCCACCTGGACCTGCATTTCAGCATGTCCTCAGAAGCCTTCCTCATGTGTTGAGGACGCTTTGTAGCACGAAGTTCATTCTTCCCAGCACTCCATGGTGGGGCGGATGGTGGGAGCGTCGCGTCCGGACGATCAAGCTTCCACTGAGAAATGTTCTCGGCAAAGCTCGACTTAGCTTTGAGGAGCTGACCACTGTACTAACGGAAGTAGAGGCGGTCGTGAACTCCAGGCCTCCCACCTACATTAAGTCGGACAGCGAGGAACGTCGTGCATTAACCCCAGCAGACCTCATCATTGGAAGGATACTTACGACGCTACCACAGGGCGGCAACGACATGCCAATGGACCTGACGCGCACGGATGTGGTACGACGGCAGGCAAACAGAAAACGCCTAACTGAGAACTTTTGAAGGCGGTGGATGAAAGAATATCTGCTGCAACTTCGATCAGCGCACTTTTCACGTAAGAGACCCACCAACGAAGTTAAAACAGGTGACATCGTCATAGTCCAAGCGGAGAAATTACTCCGACAAAAGTGGAAACTTGCAAGCGTTCTGGAAGCATACAGAGGAGCTGATGGCCATGCCCGTTCTTCTAAGATTCAAGAACAGCAAGGGGTTGTTACCACCAGGCCGATCGATACAAAAACTTTATTCGCTCGAGCTGAACGAGTGACTTGGCGGCTGGGAGTGTGTTTGATCGTTTAATCAAGCGCAGCACCATGTCGGACCGAGAAAGAAGAAGCGCCTCCTTCCACGAGCAAGCCCGTGCTCACGAGCACTTGCAGCCAGTGCCAACCAGAACGGCTGAAAATAAATATTGTTCGTGATGTTTAAGCCTCGCTTCTTGCCAGTGAACCGTATGCTATTAAATGCGAAGCATTTCTTAGCGAACTTCAGCGACTTTGAGAGTATCTATCTATCTATCTATCTATCTATCTATCTATCTATCTATCTATCTATCTATCTATCTATCTAGCCGCCTACGACTTTGTGCTCTCCTGGTCGTATCGTTAATGGGATTTATACCAAAATTGATATGGCATAACATGACTGTACGACAAACATGAATAACTGGTCATATCATGAAAATCATGAATAACTTGTCATGAAAAATATGATTTACATGCCATGGCCATAGTGCTCCTGAGGCCGTTTTCTTAACTTGATATATCCAAAAAATTGGTACGATAAGACATTTCTTCATGACCAACATAAATGACAGATGGTAATATGAAAACCATGACCTGCATGGCATGTACAACATGATTTACGTGCCACGCTCATGGCGCGCTGACGGCCGTTTCGCTAGCTTGATATGCACCAAATTTGGTATTGAGTGACGTGACTGTATGACGAACATAAATGCCCAGTGGTCATATAGAAATCATGACATGTCATGTGCAACATGACTTGCATTCCACGCTTATGGCACGCTCGCGGCCGTTTCGCTTGTTTGATATACACCAAATATGGTATTGAGTGACGCGACTGTATGACGAACATAAATGACAAGTGGTAATATGGAAATCATGACATTTCATGTGCAACATGACTTGCATGCCATGCTCATGACACTCGTGGCTGTTTAGCTAGCTTGATATACACCAAATTTTTAAGGCAAAAGTCTTTAATGTCTCGTGCTCACGTCCGTCCAGCCGTCCCTCTAGCCGTGCCCTGGCACGGTGCCAGGTGGGCGCCGGGGTGCACAAACGGACGTCGATCGCGTTGGACTCTTCAGCGCTCACGCTTTGCTTGCGTAGCGTCGCTGTGACCAGCGTCTCTTATCATTCAAGGAGGGAGACGCACCATTCCGATCGACCCCGTCTCAGTGGGCACATGCGTTCGAGCAACACACTTTGGAATGGACAAAATGTCCGTCAATATAAACGCTGGAACGCGGATGGCGTCTGCACGATGCGCAAAGCGCGAGAATACGAACGCATGCGAAACGGAGGCAGATTGGTCTCGCGTCTCGCTGCGATTCGAGGTAAAAAAATTAAGCGAAAATAAGTGGCAGGTGGTAACATGAAAATCTTGGCATGCATGACATCTACAATGCCATTTACATGCCACGCTCATGGTGCGCTTGCGTCCAGTTCGCCAGCTTGATATACACCAAAATTTGTATTGCGCGACGTGACTGAATGACGAACACAAATGACAGGTCCTAACATGTTAATAATCACGTGCATATTATGTACAGTATGATTTGCTCTTTGCTGGCTGCTTCGCATTACATCGATTCCAACAGTGCGTGGGATCTGCCGGATTTTTTTAAACACCAATTGCCGCTCGCGGTATGCAGATCTCACGGGAGTTAGAGCATGTTTTTTATCACGCAACGCTCCTTCATTTTCTTTCAATTTGAAAACTGCGCTTACGACGAGCATAAAAAAGGGGCCCCTGTTTGTACCCACGTGTGATGTGGAACGAAAAAAAAAACAACACCGGATACACCTTCCGTCAAACACCACCGCGTGACAGGAGACGCAAGGGGTGTTTCCGCGCACTGCTTTTTAAAAAAAGAAGATATATTGTCACGTGAGTGTGACGTCGACGAAGGCAGCAGGCGAGGTGTCCAAGATGAAACTGCTTATTAGGCCGAACTTGTGGCCGGTAAACAGAAAGTAAGATTACAGCAATACACGCTGGCACTGATAGCGGCGAGCAGAGCGTCAGCCGTCGATCAACTGACAAGCGGTAAAGCGCGTCGGCATTTATACGTGCGTCATAGAATATTCCGGCCTTATCCCTCGTTGTCGCACAAGCTCTGGAATAAACTCGAGTGTTCGCGTCTTTGGCGCAATCTTAACAAAACGATCTAGAGTAATCGCGAAGCGTCTAGAACAATCAGGCGCGGTTTGCGCTGAGCATGGCTGACAGTCTTTGAGGGCGAAGAACCGAATAGAGCAAAGTGAAAATAAGAAACGCGCGTGGCAATATGTACGAGCGTCCGTTTCTACGTTGTCGACACTCGCAGCGCTTTGCTAAAAAAAAATTGGCCGCGTATCTGCGTGCTTCGCTGCAAATGTCATCGAAAGACGATAGTCTTCTGTCGGTCTCATCCGCGGCCACCTGTGATGCTGTTCTCGACCATTTCCGTCCTGGCATGACCAAGCGTCTTCTCGCCGCAAGCGCGGTGTTTTTGGCAGCGTGTAAAAAGCTGAGAAGGCGCGCAGAGCGACCACGAAAAGAGATTCTCTTGTTTGCAGCGACGAGGGCAGACTGCGCCAGCTATCGCGCGTCGGATGAAACACGCGGCACTTCGCGCGACCTCGGATATAGACGACGGCTCTTCGCTTTTGCAAGGCAGCCCGCATTTTCAGCGCAGCCTAAGAAACACTAGGGTCTTCAGAATTAAGTATCTATGTATTTTCTATAAAAGAACACACCACTTAATACTTCCGTGTTGTTGTTGCGCCTCAGATATGCGTAATATTTGCTTTTTGATCGACAATGTTCACAAGTATGCACAAAAACGACTGATCAAGTTGGCTGGGCGTTCAGAAAGCAGTCAAACTTTGGCCAGCCGCTGAATCGTGCGACGTGCCGACAAACAGACAAACAGACAGACAGACCAAAATTTCTCCGTTTAGGTATCCCAAGAAAGACTATCGTCTTTAAAGGGGCCCTGCAACACTTTTTCAAGTACCCATGGAATGGATTCACTAAATGAGCTTATTGCCTCACGAATTCACTGCCGCAAAAATTTTTGAAATCCGTCCAGTACGAGTGGAGTTACAAATATTTCTCGCACGCTGCAATTGCATTCTCTCTTTTCTCGTCCCGTCGAAAGCGCTGGAAGCTAAGCAGGGAGGGATGGCACGGGGAAAGAAAATACGTCACGCGCGCCTCGTGATCTTGAGCGCTTTTTCTCTTTTTTTTTTCTTCGAATACGCCAATTTTCATTGCGATCGCGCGCGCACGCGTGGACAAGTCGCGGCCTCCCGCGGCGGCCTCTGTAACTACCGAGCGCGCCATGCTCAAATCAGCCAATGGCTGATGCGAGTGATACTCCCTGTCGGTGACGACACTGACGAGTGATTTTTGAGAGAAGAGAAAGCAAGTTCTGGCTGACTTTGAGAATTTATTATGAATTCCACGCCGCGTGCTGCGCTATAATATTTGGCTCGCGTGTTCTCGAGAGCCTGGACTACCGATAGGCAGCGTTTTCTGAGCATGCTCAAAAAGTGTTGCAGGGCCCCTTTAAAAAACGTAGCTGCGGTAGTTGTTAGTTCGCGTACTTTTCGAGTGTCCTTCTTTGTGCTTCAGCGGGAAGCTGCAAGTATTGAGTTCCTCGTCGATCCTCGAGTGACATTCCAATTTCTTGCCATCACATTCATCATTTCGCCCTGGTGGCGAAACTGAGTTTTTTTTTATTATTTTAGGCGATAGCGTCTGCACATAGAGAATCTCTGCCACATTCTTTCGCTTGGTAGCGTGATTACCATCTGCTGCTCTTTTCAGCCTAGCTTTTACTATTTTTGCCACTTTTTAACAGGCTTTCATGCTAACGCAAGAAGGTTTTGCTCTAGTAGATGTATGCTCTCGTGATTGCCTGCTTAGCTTAGTATGGGAGAGCAACAGGATCCGACGAATGCGACTCTAGGGTTATGACATGAATGACGTCACAATCCGGTCGTGTAAATCGTCAAAACGAGTCTGGCACGTGTGGGACATGCCAGTATACTACGGACCGTGGTCGGCGGCTATGCACCCGAGGAGCATTACGGTTTATATCTACCTAGGAAGGGCGAGAAACGACATAGCTAATGTAAACGCAAAAGAGTTCGGAAAGACCGACTTGGTATGGTGCGATGACTACGACGGGCGACCGGACACGACCAATCCCGGAGGTTGACGAGAAGCGCATCAGCTGCGTCAACTAAGGCCGGCCCGACGCATGAGTAGCACTCAAGCTAGAGTGCTAGAGCTGCCTAAGTTTATTCAGGACGGTTTATTCTGTAGTGTGGTCTGTGTGTAGGTTGAGTTTGAAGTAGCAGTTATTTGTATTTGCTGTGTACATTATTATATTCTAGAGTGCCGTGCGTGTGTTTAATAAATGTGTTGTGCCATTAATCCTGTCGTGTCTGAGTCCATGATCCGCATGTCCGTGATAGTCATGATTCGCAAGAGTCCGTGGCTATAGGCGAGCCTGCCAGAATTTAATCCTGCCCAGTCACCGATTCTCGTGTGTGGCGGAGATAGATTTCGACAAGGTTTAACGGTCATTCGCGAGCAAAAGCTGCACAAAGAACAGGGCTTAGAGTTCATAGAAGAAGAGAGCACGTGTTGGATAAGAATGGGAGCAAGCGAAAATGGACCAAAATGCCAAGCTGCAGGCAAAATGCGCCGAAGTGCAAGAAGCCTACACCAGACAAAAGCAGGCACTACAACACAAACTGCGATTGGCTCAAGCCACAGGGTGCATACGACCGAATGAAGGAATGTCCTGCAACAAGACGGTGAGGTGGGCTAGTTGGTGAACATTCATGTTTAAAGCAAAAGCTTTTTAAGTTCGTTTCATGTGCGCTTAAAAAAGCTTTTGCTTTAAACATGAAGGAATGTCCACAGATGTTTAATCGAGAGACATTGGTGTGCCCGATTTTGACGGTTGCGGTTCAGTTGAGAAAGTGGGTCGCGAGTGGGGGCGTCACGTAAGTGATAGCAGTCATGTAGGCACTGAAAACAAGAAAAACGACTTATATGTTGCATACAGTTGCAGCCGGGCAACGGTTAGCGAAGAGCACGCGGATATAGTAGAACAGTACATGGAGGAAGTGTACGCAACCCACACAGGTAGCAAACAGAGAGAGAGAGTAGCTGTTCGCTAATAGGCATCCCTGTTGAAGAAACAAGGAGTTAGTGTTCGCACGATCTAATACCAGATCGTAGTAAGACGAAAGGCGTGTCTCAGACGCAGGGTGCTAAGTTCGTAAAGCTAAAGCAAACCGAGACAGCTTGAAAAGCACAGAGAACCGGTCAGGACGCAATGAGGGTGGTGCAAGTTGTCAGCGGAGGACGCGTGACATGCAAGAAAAAGTCAGCTCCGAAAGCATTGAAGAGAGGTCCTAAGTATCTGGTTCATAACAGAGAGGCGCAAGGAACCATTGATGAACATGAAGGTAGTGTAGCTATAAACCGTTCCGATGGACATATAGCTAGGATGCTGCCTAGGAAAGTTGTTCGGAACAGGCGTGGGGTGATTAACAGTAGAAAAAAAGGCAGCAGCAGTACTGGGCGCGCCAGACAACATGCAATGAATAGACGCAGGTCTTTTCATTACATAGACAAAAGGTTCTGTGAATTGGCATAAGTTAAGAGTAGAGTAGCGACTAACTATTTTTAGTCTTTCGCAGTTGCCCGGCTTGATAGTACATACGTTTTCTGCAGAATTTTGAACAGTGAGTGCTACATACTGTGTGTAGTTATATTTCCGAGTGTTGTCGAATAGTGTGAAGGATGATGAACTAGTGTAGTTTGTGAACAGTGCAGTGTAGAGTTTGATGAAGTGTTTGTGAATGTGCGTTATGGTGACCAGTGTGCATTGAAAGTAAATGTGAGCACAAGACAAGCGAATGGAAGAAGTTAAGGATCAAGCGTATGACAACAGCAAGACCGAGGAAATAAGCAGTCTTTTAAGAAAAAAACTCTTAACAAGGGGGCACAGTCATGAGTAAGCGCTCTTCAGAAGCAGAAAAAAAGACGACCATAAGGTGCAGATAGCGTTCGGAAAGCCGCAAGCGGGCGCACCATAACGAGAAGACCAAGGCGCGTGACCCCAACCGTGATCGGGGCGCAAGCAACGATGCCCTGGCGTTGTGAAGGTGGGCTGTCAATGATGCCTCTTTTGAATAATTTGGAATAGGTGGATTGGTATGGTAGGACATGCTTGTTCATACATGGTTTTTATTCCCAACATATGCGGTTCGGATGAAAAATGAACAGGATGTCGATCAATTCGATGGCGTTACTCTCAGGTAGTTCACGAATAAGGGTGAAGGGCTTAAGATACTAAGAAAATTGCGAAATAACTTGGGCCACACATGGCTCGTCTGAGTCATTAGTTAACAAAACAAGGAAGTCATCGACATACTGGAACGCTTTTCTGACCGCGCTATCATGATGTATGTTAATGGATCTGTCAATTCTACATAAAAATATATCGTTGAAAATGGGCGATATACATGACCCGATACAGATGCCGTCCTTTTGTGAATAAAATGCTTGTGATCCCATAAAATGTTGGTCATCTTTAGGTACAATGATAAAAGTTCTAAAAAATCATTTGGCGGGAACACCACACTCGGTTTGAAATCTAACACAGCCAAAAAAAATATGTGCATTCTGCAACCGCGAGGAGCAACTGATCATGCGGAATAGAAAGGCAAAGGTCTGTCTCATCGATCGAAAAACCATAAACCTGGTCATCAACACATGTTTTCACAAATCTATGACTTCACCAGAACCTTTAGCTTTGAAAGGATTATCAGACTAGTCGGTTCAACAGTTCCCGCAGGAATACAGTTATCGTTTCACATTCTGAAACGATAACTATCAAAGTGTGTTCCATACATGTCACTTGCATCTTGCTTGTTCATATCTTCGATTTCCATAACAAGTCGTCTCTTGAAAGGCAGTGCTTGCTCATGTATCTTTCCTGTGTAGTTTCTGCCGTGTCGAGCCGTCATTAGGTTCCACTATGGAGTACCATGCAACAAGCCCAACGTTCTGTCCTTTTGGAGTACCATACTGTCATTATTACAACGCGAAGTTTTTTGAGAAATTTCTTCATTCAGAACGCACCTCGCGTTATATTCTGGTTCATGACGCGAATATAGCGTGCTCTCTTTCTTTCATTAATTTGACCCTTCAGATCTCCGCACCCACTGACATTTCAACAAGGGTTTTGGTGGTGAGGTCGAAGTTGCCATGGTGCATTTTGTACCTTGTTTACTCTCACGATTTATAACGCTGCTAGTGGAGTATCAATGTGTTTACGGCATATTAATCCTAACTTAGAACAGTACGATCGACGCTGTAGTACAGGTGTATTAAAGCGACCGCTCTTCTTTTCGCAGGGTGCACCACGCCATCCGTGGAAGTCTTGCCGTGTTCGATTGTGAGGTGGACCATCATGAATCATAGAGCGTAGGCTTAGGCGCGTTGGTAATCCATTTTTTCCCTTTCAGTGCACTTGTTAACAAAACAGAGTACTGGAAAACGATACGGACACAGCGCGCGAGTGGACATAGCGCTGTGTCCACGTCGTTTTTCTGTCCTCTGTTTTGTTAACATGTGCGCAAAAGTAGTATTCTGAATAATGTTTAACAAACAACACTGGTCGCTGTCACGTGGGACGACGCCGATCTCGCTGAGAGGGCAGAGGCGTCGGCTTGCGGGCTACCATTTCATTTTGGAACGGTTCCTCACAGCAATGGTGCTTATTTTTGTATCTATAGCATACCTCGCTCATGCTCATAGTACGCCGTTGTAGGCAAAGGAAAACTTCATAATTTTGTCAGGTATTTGCCGACTTATAGTAACCTGCGTCTCAGAAGCGATGCATGCTTTGAATGAGCATATCTATTTGTGTCGGGTTCCGATTTTTAGGCTTTGTGTTTCAAAGAGAGTAAGTGCGGCACTGTTACGGTGTTTAGTGAACATGAATATTCTATGCCCGTGCTGATGTGATTTAGCGGCCCTTCATCATTTCTCACTATTCTTTTATCATTTGCGCTGTTATTTGACACTTACTGACCTTAAATGTGTACAAGTGTGTTTATCCTGAGGTAACGATTTTTTCTGGCTGCACATAAGTGTGGATAGGGCTGTCTTTGTTCTTTCCAGTTTTGCTATGTGATGTGCCTTTTTTTCTCTCTTATGAAACATGAAGCCGTAGTTGTATCTTATGTATTTGTACTGAACGTCGCTGTTGCATTGTATCTAGGGGCTACGGCTCAGTCAAAGTGTTCATGACAGCTTTTTGAGCGGCTCCCCTGTACCTGTACTTCTTGAGGCTGGAACAAATTATTATTATTATTATTATTATTATTATTATTATTATTATTATTATTATTATTATTATTATTCATTTCTAGCTGAAAACCAAACTATTCCCTATCAGCATCCCAATATTGATGAATTGCTGAAAAATTTCTGGATATGATATAAGAAGTTGCAAGCCCTGCAACACGTGTACGCTTCTATGGACGAAATAAATGGGTAAGCAGTACATCACACCTATAGAACTCCTTGTAACTTGTCTTTTTTGCCTCTGTTTTATTAGGGAATGTTTATTGTTCAGCTATCAGAGGCGAGAAGAGGAATGTCATGCTGGAAACGACAGGCCATAGAAAAGCAGCAGCTAAGCAGGAAAGATACAGCACACATCTCACTTGAACAGTGTTCTCTGGACTCGGCAGTCCTCACGTTGCAGGCAAGTAAACCGTATCAACGAGGCTCGGTTACTCTGAATTATATGTGTAATATTTCAAAGATTTATTATGCCTTAATATTTCTTACATAATTTCTTGGTAAAAATCGTTTGAGAAGCATTTCCAACCTTATGCATGTATCGGTTGCAAGGCAGTGTATGTTGGAAGGTCGTGAATCAAAGCCAATCTCACTCTGGGTGCCTTTTTGTTCTACATGTGTACAGTAGTAGCTGATTATTAGTTATTGGAGTGTGTTTTCTTTTCTTTTAGCCATTTTACCACTGGAGCCACGGGTTATTTCCAAGATAGGAAATATATTGTTTACTCGGCAAACTGCGCTACTTTAAAGCCTCGGAAGCTCAGTAAATTTTAATGCGTTCTGGAGCAGCTTTCTACAGTTTGCTTCATTTGTAGACAAAAATATATTGTGATTTTTCCTGTTTATTGAAAAAAAGAATATTCCTCGTTGGCTGTTCTGTAAATGAACATTAGAAGGGTTTGCAGCTGTCACTTTCACTGCATAACTTTATTGCAGAGGTTGGTTTCGTACTTCCGTCCATTTATCTTTTTTTTCATTTTCTTAAACTGACCATAGAAAGAGAACGTGCTTCTTAAACGGAGATATCTATTAAGCGTACAAAAATACAGATGAAGGCAAATTTTCCCATCCGACGTCAACAAGCAGTGACAGCGTTGCCGACATATCTGCACCCTATGTAGCCTATGTGCGACAGTTTTCACAGCTTGTGGCGGGCAACACGGATTCAGAAAACACAACTCACGTTTTGTATTCATAGAAACATTCTCATGCTTCGGCAACCCACGCGAAAAATGTTTTCAGGCTTCACATTCGCACAAAGCGCATTACAAAATATAAACGCAATTATTTTTATTCATTTTTTACTGTGCCCAGATAGGGGAATGTATGATCAGACTTCATTCAAATGTTCAGGTTCCTTCTCCATTGCGCTAGAAATTTAGCATAACTATGTATTTTAACTCTTTTCCGCCACTTATGAAAGCGTTTTATTCATTGTATCGCTGGTTGTGCTCGAATATTTAGACTTCGTTTTTAAGAGAAGCATGACAAACGGAAATCACCGGCTGCTCTTTGTCTCACCTATATGCATTTCGTACACTGTTCCTTTGTTTTCGCGGGGTAAATTTGAAAGCGAATGAATTTTTGGACGTAGGATGGACGAAAATAAGCAAGATTTAAAATGTTCCTTCAGGTCGTATCAAAAGTACTGATATTTAATGAGCCGTCATATATGCCTTTAGATACGTAGCTGTGTACCAGGTTTCCTAAGCATGCTCTCATTGCTGCGGTGACTCGACCTAATTCCCCAGATTGGCTACTTCTAAAAGCTTCCGAACTTAAACGTTGCAAAAGCGGTTACCAGGAGAAATTAGATAAGTGCAATCAACGTTAAGTCATTCAAAAAATTAGCAAAGCTTGCACTAAGTGGTGCAAGGCTGGGTCACAGCAGATCTGGTGGGCACCCAGCTGGTCCTTAGTTGGCTAGGCTTTTACCATTCATCCTGTCTCTTTCCAAACCCTTGCTATATTGTACTATACAAGGCTATGCCTGCGCTTTTTTTATCTTTTTGAGTCTGTGTCTTTCTATCTGATTCTCTCTGTGGCTGTAGGCAAACCTCGACCGTAACAGCTCTGTGTAGAACGGAGATATCTATCGCGTGTACCAAAGATATTGGGCGAATCCCACTACTCAGCCCATTGGTCCACTAAAACTTAACAAGGGAATACACGGGTGGCGAAAGAGGCAACACGTTGCAGCTTCTCTTGCTAACCATTTATACTGAGTGCGTGGGCGGGGATTGAGTGCGTGCCGGTTCATGATAATGATCATATTCTATCTACGACACACGGTGAATCTCGATCTTAACACCTGTGCCGTAAAAGCAAGCGATCATTTGTTACCTTTACAGCGTAAATGAAGTGTCTTCTTCACATGTAAAGCACTATGGTTTGTTCAATCGGATATTTATTTTTACAGACACCTCAAAACGACTTTATAAGACCCTGCATTGTCTGAGAGATCAAGAATGCTCCTTATCTGCGGCAGCAAGCTGGAAACTTTTCGTATGACTGAAGAGACGGCTCAAGGGAAGGAACTAGTGATGTGCCTATGCCTGTACTCCATGCAAGATTTGACATCCGGCAGCATATGACCAACTGCTTGGCTTCGTCCAATCAGTCACAAAGTGGGGTTCAGACAATAGGTATCATCGACACAAACATCACTAAGGGGTTTGTTCACTGCGTTGCGCATTTAAATAGACGGTGTATACCGAATTAAGCTTCCTCAG
This sequence comes from Rhipicephalus appendiculatus, assembly GCA_030522465.1. Taxonomy (NCBI): domain Eukaryota; kingdom Metazoa; phylum Arthropoda; class Arachnida; order Ixodida; family Ixodidae; genus Rhipicephalus; species Rhipicephalus appendiculatus. The sequence goes on along the minus strand of JALIZH010031347.1, from coordinate 20,390 downwards.
CATTACGAAAATATTTCTGCTGTCAACTGTGTAATTTCTTGTTTTAGCTATGCTTTCGTTGCATTGCGTTATCTGGGTGTGTATACTGCATGAATAAAAGAAAATATACGGGTTGTTTATCTTCTGTTCCCTATAATCTTCGCATTTCTTAGAATAAAACGCCAGAGAAATATAATTCGAAAAGGTATTTTTGGCGAACATGGAAAACTGCAAATGAGTCCTGCGGAATCCCGCAAGGTGGCGGAAGGGATTCCGCAGAACTCATTTTTCCCTTTCTTAACAGGGAAAACTGAATGCTTAATGGGGGGAAAGACTGTCCTATCATCCCATACACTGTGCGCAGGGTTCACTATCTTGGAACGCCCAGAGCGGCACAGCGTGTTTGATATAGCGTTCGTCACTCTGTGCAAAGAAATAGGGAGAGGCCTGTTTACACTTTCTATTGTTTTGCATTCTTGAAATGCACTAGGACTTACTCAAACCGCTCGTTAATGAATTAGTTTCAGCGTCGACGGCGGGAGTGTCTTGCGCAATCTCCCTGCGGAAAATTCAGCAACTGCTTCGCCTGCCCGCTGCAAAAGTGGAGAGGAAAGAAGATCACTGTGGGCAAAGCTTGCTTCGGAGAACCGATCCAAGCCGACAGTGACCGGTGCTTCAAGCTGACTAGTACACTCAAAGAAATGATCGAGTAAAAAGGGCGTCTTTTTGTCCCACAACAATAATCGTCATCTATCTTGAGCTCCTTTCCTTGCATTATCGCCGCGCGCCCGGCAGTTTCAGGTCACGAACGATATGCGCGTTATCAGCGTGACATAGCATTCTTGATAGGATAGTGGCCAGCGCCGAGTTTTCAAGAAAGGAAGCGCAAGCAAGCCGGACGACGATTATTGTTGTGGGACAAAAAGACGCCCTTTTTACTCGATCTTTTTTCAGAGTGTACCTGCGCCCAAGGAGAGACGGGAGAGGGAGTGGGGTCACCCCATTCAGTCTCTTTCCTCCTGTGGCGCAGATCCTCGGCGCCGTCTTTAAGCGTGCGTAATGGTCAAGCCTTAATAAGCGTGTAAAAAATCTTAAAACGCACGCTTAGGTAAGCGTGGGATTCTTCAGAGTGTAGGCGTGACCGGTAAGCGTGGGGAAATATCACGCATACCTTAGGCGTGTAAAAAAACTTAAAACACACGCTTAGGTAAGCGTGGGATTTTTTTAGAGTGTATGTATGTACTATGTACACGGCCGCTGCATAAAAAAGAAGGTGCGGCCTGTTGCGTGCCGCCGTTAGTGGCGTCTGGGGCCTACTTCACCTCGCGCCCGCTCTGGCGCCAATTCTCATCCACGGAGAAGCGCTTCCATACATTCATTGGTACGCGCGACAGCGACTCTAATCGGGCCGTAAATAACGCTTTTGATAGTTGCACATCATAGGTTCAATAGTGAAGTCGTTATTTGAAATGCCTATTACCCCACATAAGTGAACCGTCTGCCCTTAGGAGAGCCAATCTTTCGTAGAGTGGGCCTCAATACTTCCTATGAATGCTGCCCGTTTGACTTGCCTGAAATGAAAAATGTCACTGATCCCGTTAATGGGGATGCAATCGCCTGGTAGATTCCAAGGGATCAATCAATCAAAGGAGAGATTATTGCACTATAATATGAGAAATACTTGCACAAATGATTGGTCCCATAGCCTAAGCGGCTAGGGAAGGGTCGAGTACAATAAAGGTTATAAGAATTAGCAGACTTGACAGAAAAAAAAATAAATAAAGAATAGAGGGAGCGTCACGATAATTAAGTGACAAGTGTTATAAATATTTAGAGAACAATAGTAAAAACGTACTGGCCCACCTAAATGCAACAAGAAAGCACGGGCAATTTAAAAATACGTCATTTTAGTGCGTCAGCGAACGCCGGTTGTTATCCAAAGACCGAGTCAGAGCCAAGAGCTGACAATACAAACAAAATGTATTCTCAGTCAAGGCAGTACAAGCATCACACAAACTTGCGCACTCGGCAGGTATCAATTACAACTCACAATATTACTTAGATGGTGTTTAGAACAACTGCAACAAACTTACCGCGCTACGAATGCAATCTCATGCATTAGAAGCTACACAGGAACGCTTAAAAACCTTGAGTATACACCAAACGTGTGCAGCCCACAATTGTTCGAATGTTTCTCGAATATTTCTCTTCCAGGAAACACTCAAACGAACTCCAGGTCTGATCACCGTCGTTCCTGGCGACACTCTTCAAAACAGTACTTCCACGGCGTCATCAGTCGATTCTTCAACATCGAGTGACCGCACTACACTACTCACACAACCAACACAACTTTTTCGACGACTTCACCATCCTGTCCTACTCTCCGTCGTCTCTCGTTTGGATCCTTACAGGTTTCGCGAACATTCCAGGTGATTGTTCGGTGCGTAGCACGTAGCACAGCGACAGCATGGGCAAGGGGAAAGAGATTCGTCTCACCGGTTGGTCTGCGGAAACAGTCACTATGATGTCTCGAATTCTCCCGATCACCTGCGCAGGCGTGAGGCTGTCGAGACGGCGTCTTCGGTAGAGAGGGTAAGGGCACGACCTGGCCTTTTGATACTTGTTCTTTTTTCGTTGCACGCTCGAGTTGACGGGAACCATCGGTTCGGTAATTTGATGCCGTCATCTGGAAGCAGCGGCCTACGCCTATTTTTGCTCTGGTTTGTGACAAAAAGAAGTGCTCTACGACGAATAATATGCTTCCCGACGCTGTAGGTCGCAGATGAATACGTGTTATTTCACAGTCGCGTCTCTTCTCGCGTTCGAGTTGCAGAGCGACACAAAACAGCTTTGCGGCATTGGACCACTCGAAAAATCCATCTGCCACACACGTGCGCACCAAAAAAACCGTACTCAAGCACAGAAAACATGAGGCAAGCTCTCCATACACACCATAAAACACGAAAAACACACGAAAAAGCACACGAACACGCATAAATCCTGAGGCCACCTCATTATGACACGAACTGGCGTCTGCTTTATACACTGGAGTAGTGGCGCCCTCACCACAAAAGTGGCCGCAACTGTAAACTCGGCCGAGACGCGCTCGCCCATTGACGGCGACGCGACTCAACAGAACGCATCATCTTTTTTATGTAGCGGCCGTGGTAAGCATATGGCTATCTGTGTATCTGGACGCTTACGTCATTGTGCTCTCGTGGCTGTTGCATTGGTTATATGTAAACCGAGTTGGCATGATGTGACACTAGGCATTGCCAACATCGTGCAACTATCATATAATAATAATAATAATAATAATAATAATAATAATAATAATAATAATAATAATAGATCGTGTTTTACGTCCGAAAACCACGATTTGATTATGAGAGACGCTGCAGTGGACAGCTGCGGAAATTTCGGCCATCCGGTGTTCTTTAGCATCCTATAACATCGCCGAGTACGCGAGCCTCTAGCATTTCGCCTCCATCGAAATGCGACCGCCGCGGACGGGATCGAACCCGCGACTTTCGAATGAGCAGCCGAGCACCATAAATCGTGCTACACTGCGACGGACAATTATAACGTATCACATGAATAACTTGGCAGGGTTGTAATGTAAGTCATGATATACATGATTCGAATGTGGTCCTCTTGCAAGAGTTTCATAAACTTGATTTATACCTACATTGGCATGGCATGAAAAAATGTGTGATGAAAAGTAATAGCCCCTCATTACATGGCAATAATGCCTTGCACATCATGATATACAAGACCAGGTCTTCGTGAGTATTATGGCCGTTTCATTAACTTGACATATTCGAAAATCGGTGCAACGAGACATAAACGTAGGAGAACGTCAATGAAGGGCCATGAGATGAATCTCATGTCATGCATTTCATGTACGTCATGGTTTGCATCAAAACGTCTTTGTGCTCTCGTGTTGGTTTCATTATGTTGGTCTAAAGCAAACCTGGCGGGCCGTGACACGGGTGCATAAAGAAAATAAATGCCAATCGTAAGCTGAATATCACGTCATATATGCCATGGCATACAGGACAGAGCATTCGTGTTCTCGCAGCCATTTCATTCAATTCAGTTGATATACTACGCAAGTGGCTTGCATGATATCTGTACTACAAAGATAAATTATGGGTCATGACATGTACTAACGTTTATTAGACGTTAGTACATATCATGACCCTAAGCGCTCTAAGCGCTCTCGTGGTCATTTTATTAACTTGATGGGCATCACGGGACATTAGCACGGCTCCAGCATTAGTTAATAATCATAACACGGATAGAATGACATGCTTGTCATGCACGGCAAGTCATGCAAAGCGAGATCGCATCATGGTGTGATGTGGTCCCTTCATTGGATTGGTATACACTAAAATAGACATTAATTGATATGCGTCTACGACGAACATGAACCACAGTTGACGACGTCAATGCTAATGACATGCGTGCCATGTGTATTACAGATAAATAACGCGCACTACATGGTGCAAACGCATTTCATAGCTTTTACCCGAGGAATTGAAGTAGTAACTGGAGCACCCAAGCTGTCACAGCATCGTTCCCGCGCCAGCCACTGCACTCCGCCTGACACTTGGCAACCAACATGGACACTCACGAAAAAGAGGTGGCTCGGCGTGAGCGAAAAGGTGTCTCCATCCTGAAAGCGGTGGCGCTAGCGTCAAGACACTCTATCGCTACTCTTCAAGGAGCGCTAGCGCGCGAGGCAAAGCGCGCTAGCGGCGACGCATCGATACTAACTGGCGCACCGCGTTGCGAGGGATTGTGCTTCACTCAGTGGAGCTTGTTGTTTTAGATGTGAAGCATCTTATGGCCGAGCTTAATCCGGTGTGCGGCGTGACACCCCTTACTGCGCATGCACAAAGCCTTTAAAAAAAATAAATAAAACACCTCCTTTCCCCCTCTGTCTCCTCTAGGCATCCCTCCCCGCGGCAACCACACCCTCACTGCGCACGCGCCTCCCCCTCCTCTCTCCCCTCCTACGCTCTCCCCTCTCTCCTCTAGGCATCCCTGCCCGCGGCGTCCACACTCCCACTGCACATGCGCGTCCCCCTCTCTCTCATCTCCTACGCTTCCCCATCTCTCCTCTAGGCATCCCCTGCCCGCGGCGTCCACACTCCCACTACGCATGCGCGTACCCTCCTCTCTGTCCTCTCCTACGCTCCCCCCTCTCTCGCCTCGCGACGCCGACGCAGGCAGCGTCTGCTAGCGAGTTTCTTGGTTGAAAAAACCGACTGCTCGCGCTGCACAACCGTTCACTGGCCACTCCGTATATATGGCAATGGATTTCGACCTGCAAGGTGGTGCCGGTGCGAGATTTCTCCTGTGCGCTGTTGAAAAACAAAAATTCGCAGCGTGCGCGTTAACTAAAAGTGGACTGCGGGTATCTGTGTCCAGTCGGAGTCTTCTGTCTCTCATTGCCCATTAGCAGCGATTGATATGTTCCAGTAGGAAACACCGCTCCATCACTGCGTGCTTTGCGCCTCCCCAGTTTTCTCTCCTGCGCAACGCTGCGATGAGCGCCAGCGTCAACGCCGCCGCCAGTGTAAGCGTTAGCGCCCGCTGCTTCACATCTACAAATGGTTCCCTTTAGGGGGAGATGGTGTAATTTTTTTTTTGCATATCAGAATTGAGTGGTTTGTATCGAGGGCGCTGTTGAAGGAAATGATGAGCTCAATCTTTTTGTACAAAAGAACTATTTCACAGTGCGTAATTTCTCATAAGAGCTGTGGGATCTCGGAATTAGAGCGCCGCTCTCGGAGCACAGGGAGACAGCAGGCACGTTTGGACCAAACCAATATTGTGTAAACTACTTTTTACGAGAACGAGCTCGCTAGCCGAATCAGGTAAATCAAACGTGCTAAAACCAATTATACAAATTCCAATACGCTCAATCAACATAACAGCAAACACAAGGTAACGCGAAGGCGGCGTCACCCACGGTCGACTCACCACGAGGGGCCCAACGGAAAGCGACCCGCGGCTGCCGCATCCCGCCTATCCCTTGCAAGAAGACGTCCGTCCCGATCGCCTCCCAACGCCAAAGAGAGACTTTCTTCCCGTGCGCCCACCAGCTTCGCCGCCCAGCGGCGCCGCTGGCGCTACCGTGCTAACATTAACGATGATGATGACAATCACCCACGCGCGCACAACGCCACCTTCCGCTCGGCAGCTGTCAACTCGATCTGCGGCTTACACGCGAGACGCGCGTGCCATGGGGCGCAAACACCTTACAGGGGGTGATAGCACCCCCCACAGAGTGCAAACTTTTAGAACATGCATTGCGACTTCCTTTGCCCACATGCCGAAAGTAGCTACGACATCCTCCTTCGAGGCTAGCTGTCAGACGCAGCGACCACCGATATCGGCAGGTGACCATGAGTGCGAGACACAGAAATTATGAAATGTTGCTTGGTTTCTTCGCGGAGGCTCGTGAAGCTTGCCGAGTCTGAGCGCCCAATTTCAGGGTAAGCGAAAACCGAAGAAGTCAGCTAAAGACATGGAACACAAGCAACGGGCAAGGTGTGAACAAAAAGTCACAGTTTCGCCGCAAGGGCGAAGCAATACATGCGATAGCAACAAATTGAAATGTCACGTGAAGAACGGCATTCAGATAGAAACGTGCAGCGCGCCGCTCAAGATAGCGCTAGTCCTCGTCGGTTATTCTGTCCTTGTCTGTCTCGCGCGCTGTTCACGTCGTCATGGAATACCAACTAGCCCGGTCACATACCTTGCTCAAGAATAAAAGACGCACGAAAAGGGAGACACACAGGATGAGCGCGAACTAACGGACACAACTCGACACTTAGCGCGCTGTTCAAGCGCAAAGGACGCACGAAACGTACGCGCAGGTATACACAGGACGAGCGCGAACTAAAAAGTGTCACATTCGTTACTTTACTGTGTTAGAACTGAACTGCGCGCTCCTTTCGCGAACGGCGCCTATGCAGCCAGCGAATTGACCTTTGTGTGCTCTGTAACCTAAACGCAACCTTTCCGGCGAAGGAGACGATGTACAAACTGCCCTCATCAGGAGATAAGCGGGCGCGCGCAAGCACACGAGCGGCTACGCCCCGTGGGGTAAAGTGCACGTTTGGCACGTTGACACACCGAACGCATCGCAACGAGCGGGGCGCCGAGCTACGCCGAGCACGCCCTTCGCACGATCTCGCTGGTAATGTAGAGAACAGGCTGACATGGATATATCTCCCGAGATCGGCATACCGCCGGCGTTAAATGGTGTATATAAATAGCTTGCCGTTAGTATGCTGGAGTGTCTGCGCCTCCGTGGAGGAGCGGTTAACGCCGTGCGCTGCAGAGTGAGAGGTCACCCGTTCGATTCCGCGCGTCGGAAAATATTTTCTTTCGTGCCTTTTATTTATATACATATACGGGACATGACGGTGGCGGTGACGGCAAAAACTAGCTGAGAGTGTCCATATAGTTACTATCGCAATAAAACAGGCCACAGTGAACAGCACTTTGTATTCAGTAGAAGGTTCGTTATTCGGCTACAGCGCGCTGTCCGCATTCACTTAATATTTGTTTAGTTTGACAATAACACAATACTTAAACAGAGAACATATCGCAGTATTGTTAAGATCAATTGCTAGGCTAGAAACGAGCATCACCAGGTTTTGCCATAGTGCATGCTGCGTTCTCTAAAACCCCTACGTGCATACATCACGTTAGAGACCTTTACCATCGCGAATAACATGCAGGCCTACTGAGTGCCATGAGGATAGTCCTCACATTTCGTTTTTGCGACAATCACAGCGAGGAATACTGCGCAACCCATCACCATCTTGTCAACGATTCAAATCGATAGTCATCGTTCACTTGATCTGGCCAACGACACTCATGCAAATGCGCGTTTTCCTGCAGAATGCTTTAAAATAGCTTATAATCGAAGGAAAATGCGCGTAATACTGCTAGCTACTTGATCACTGGATCTAGAACGCACGTTACTTCACTTTCTCATCCGAACTCAAATGGACGCTCTTCAAGAGGAATCATTTTCTGACACAGTAGAAATGAAGAGGTAGTTGTGGTGTCGACAGTAATCGTGATTAGTGTCATAGATGGCGTCAATGGTCATCATTCACCCAGAGAGACAAGCAAATGGACGTATGCACAACACAAGCCCTAGTTTCGTGAAGCTACCTGCTGCCGCAGGTGAAAAATGGCACAAAAAATGACAAATCCTTATGACAAGCAATAAAGCAAAATATGTAAAATTTTCTTACCACTCCGTTTATATATATAGGCTCAGTTGTGGCTTGAGTACCTGCCGATGCCAAATGTAGTACATCAGAAATTAAGAATATACATTATGGTTATACATATAAGTATATATATGTCTATCTTTTGTGCGCTTAAGAAAATTGTCGTGTGAGGGCAAAAGATATGAAAAAAAGCAAGAAATGAAAACAAAAGAATTTTACATTTCGACTGTTTAACACACTGACAGCAATAAATGGAGTAGGAGTAACCAAACAAGAAAACAAATCCAAATTGCCTAATATGAAGCAACGGTAAGCATACTGAGAGGAAGTTATTAAAAATGTTCGGAACACCAGCGATTGAAAAACAGCAGCGCAAAATTAAAGCAACTACGGACAGTGAAACAAAAATGCACACAACACAGGCGCTGAATATTTCCTTCTCGATGCATGCAACTGTTCTGAGTTACTGTACCACCGTAAGTAATATATCATCCACAAGTATCTATAATGTAGAAGGGTCTGGCTACAGTGACAGATGGCTAAAGAGTTTCAGAGTAGGCAATGCGTCTCAAGAGTAGGCGGTACCAAGTGCGGCTCAGTGAAGAATACAGCCCGGTGCTCTATTAGCTCCTTTGCTTCTACTGATGTTTGTAGAGAGAGAGATACTCTTTATTGGAAAAACAGAGATTTTGCTTGCGTCTATATAGCGCTGACAAGCTACTCTGTATAGGGATGGGGAAGGGGACTAAAAGAGTTCAGAAGAGAGGGAAGAAAAGAATGAGAAAAAAGAATATAAACAAATAAGAACGGTGCATGTGAACCTGATAAAAGTATTTACAGTTAGGGTGTCAGGTAAGTTAAGCTTTTCCCATGGGACTTATTCGATCATTAGACCCTTTCGACAAGGTCAATTTCGGACAGGTAATTGACTAACGAATGTATAACCCGACACTGTTTTGAATGTCCGGGCACTGGGCCTAATATGTTGCGCAACGTTAACTGTTCGTGGTAAATCATGTCCACTTGCCGTTCAAGCAATTGTCTCTCGTCGCGGTACGCGGGGCATTCAAGTAGTATGTGCTCCACTGTTTCTATGTTGCCACAGTTATCACAACAGGGACTTGTGGTACGCTCAATGCGGTACAAATAACTGTTCGTGTATGCCACGTTCAGTCGCAGACGATGATATAATGTCTCTAGGTGACGAGGGAGTGGATGGGAAATTTTCGCTCTCACTTATGGGTCAACACAAAACAGGAAGTTATCTTTGCGAAACGGCAAATTCCACACGCGGTCTTTTTCCTGATGGGCATATCTTTTAGCGATGTTCGAAGCGTCGGCTTTGGTAAAAAATATTCTTCTGAAATTCCGGTATTGGAGTCCATTTCGGGCAGCTTCATCTGCTTTTTCGTTTCCCGAAATACCAGCGTGGCCAGGTATCCACTGGAACGTAATGCTATGTCCGGCAATCTTAGCCCTGTGATGAAGATATGCGATATCAGACGCTACCGGTTGGTGATTACCACGCTTAAGCCTGTTCCACATGATTTGTAGGGCTGCTTTTGAATCTGTAAATATTGCCCATCTTTTTGGCGGATGCTGTCGTAGTATAACCAAAAGGGCCTCCCGAATGCCATATAACTCCGCTGACGTAGAGGATGTCGCTCTCTCTAGACGAAACGCGAGGGATTTTCCTGTAGAGGGCACGAAAACTCCGTACGATGATCGACACTGGGTTGTAGAGCCATCTGTGAATATGTGCGTTTCGTCGGCGTATTCTCTGTACATATACTCTAACGCTATCTGATGGGTTGCTGCTTGGGGCATTTTCCTTTTTGCACCGATTCCGGGGATATATGACACAATTTTTAGTGGTGCCAGTGTCCAGGGCGATATGAACTTTGGCATAATAGGTGACGCCTGAGTAGGGATCGAAAGACGTGCACATATGCTTCCAACGGCCTTCCCGAAGCTAGATGTCATCGCACGTATTCCGATTTTTAGCTGGATCACAGTGGGGCAGCAACTGCCGATCAATGGTGCTCCTCCATAAAGCTTTACGTCGACGGCACATTGCGGTACTACCTGCCCATCCTGCATAATATATCCTACACAAGCAGGAGAAAACTGGATGCAGCACGGAACAACAGTCTTCGAATATGTCTTGGCCTTCCAAAGGGGTCGTCTCGAGCAGGAACTGTAGCAGAAGCCAGATGCCTGCCTCTTGAAGTGATATCGGCGCAGGAGACACTTCGGATTCACCTCAGGCACGTTATTCACACCAAGACCCACTTTTTAAGGAATATCTCCCAAGCCAGTCCTACTGATGTTTGTACTTATTTGCGAACTATATTGCTGACATTTGGAAAGCTATTATAGCATCTCCAACCTGAAATGATACCTTTACAAAGAAGTAATCGAACGCCTTACGCTGCAGTTTTACACACATACACAAAATAAGTAAAACAATGATCTACGTCGTTTCCTTTTAAAAAATGCCATTCCTGCGAAGAACACATAGCACAGTCACAGCGAAAGCTGAAAAAGCGGTCTTTCTACAGACTATTTGAAACACTGTTGGGGCAACTACTACAAGTACACTTGCACGACATGCGCAACGCCATATAGGATTATATTTTTTTAAAAAGTAGGGAAATACGCCTAGACCATAATTCCTTTTTCGGTGGAGAAAAGAGGTACCCGCTGGACATCTGCAAGGCATCATGTACACTTTGTTGATGCGGTGCCTGTTGACGATTATTTATGGGTGAGCCCTTTGTAATGAATGGAAAGCTTTAAGGGACCCACTGGCTACGCAATTCGCATTTAACTCTTCTAAATTTCTCTATTACACATGTTAACGTGATTCCTTCCCCAACATGAAGCCTGCATAGGGTCTGTTTGCAAAGGAACATCAACTACCGGCGTGACGGTGGTTGAATACTCGGCTGCCTCGCAGATCCGGGCTCTACTCCCATGCTATACTTGATATTTTTTAATTATTTCGTTTTGGCTTATTTCGAGTGATAGCGGTGGCGGACTCCGGGGGTGGCAGCAGCAGCGGAGGACAACTACGGCGCGAACAACGGCTATTGTGATCTAATAACAGCTTTCGCAGTAAAATGGTTCCGCCGAGGTGGTGCGGTGGTATTGTGGGTAATCGAATGCGCAATGACGCCGATGATGAATCAACATTATCTGTTTGCACACACACACACACAAGAAAGGTAAAACAGATTGATCCGCATCGTTTCGTTCTCAAGAGAAGGAAACGATGGACATATTCTAATGCCGAAAACTCAAAGAAAAAAAAAGACAACATAGGTGTCAAGACAAGGATACGCCGCGATGGCGTAGGGGTTGATCTAATGTCGAAAACTCACGTTTTACAAACACAAAAAAAGCAACATAAAACAGAAAAAATCCTTCGCGGCTGTCTTGTAAATACAAGGATCCACCGTGCTAGTATAGGGGCTTTATCTAGCGCCGAAAACTCGCGTTTTACAAAAAATGGTAAAACACAAGGACCCTTGTCGTTTCCTTGTCAAGGCAAGGGTCCGCCGCGATGGTGTAGGGGGTTCATCTGCACTCTATAAACTCGTACTTCTGGCAGTAAGGGTTAAATAGCTTAAGTTACTCCCACAGATTTCGTTACACTCCCTCTGGAGAGAGGCGCTTTACTCTCATTTGCCAGAAGGAGTGGTAATGCCCTTGCACTCTTCCAAGGAAAACAAAGTATAGTGCCTGTTTTACTCCTGCAAACCGCGACAGACTTCAGAACCTATTTTACTCTTTCACCATATGAGAGCTTGTTTCAGAGCTTGTTTTATTCGTCCACATCCCCCAAATGGAGGAGGTGTAAAGATATGTCCGCCCACTCTTGTAACTCGAACTATCGCTCGATCGAGAAAGAAAACATTTTTAGATGCATGACCGAGGCCTGTCCCCCTCCGTCCCCCCCATTGTCGGCCGTAGCCACGCTAGTTCGATGACGATGACGCTGCCATCACGGCACAGCACATGAAAGGTAACCATTATACGCCCTGATGATGAGGCTGATGACGATGAAAAATAAGCGCGTTCCAGACCACGCATTCTCTTTCTGCCATGGATGAAAACGATCATGAACGCGCTCTCGCCCGCGAAAATCAAAGCAGCAACGCCGACAACAAGCTGCTACTCCGAAAGGCGAGTGTGGCATGCAGCGGCTCCACGTCTACGCAGACATCAAGCTACCTCGGTGGCGAGCGAGATCTCGGGAAGGAGCGGCAAAACGGCAACGCCGACAACCTGCTACCCCGGGGTTGAGGACACGGGAAGCGGCGTCTCAACGAGAAAAACACATTACCGTATTTTTCTCGCATATAACCCGCACCAAAAATTGAAAAAAATCGCCTGAAAAGTGGGGGTGCGGGTTATCTGCGAATAATCCGGAAGCAGAGGTCGGCTGTATGCCGAGCGGATGGCCGACGGCCTTTACGCCCTCACACCGACGGGGCGCGTGCGGAGGCCAGACATTGCGCTGCTGTGCCAGTGGATCGTGGATGCGTGGGGGACGATTCCGGCCGACATGGTGCGCAAGAGCTTCAAAAAGTGCGCCATCAGCAATTGCTTGGATGGCACCGAAGACGATTGCGTCTTCGAGAGCGGCGACGAAGCCTCGGATGGCAGCATGCAACAGCGGCGAGTCGGGCGATGATTGAAGGAACGGGAATCGGCGCCGTCAACGTTGCGGCGATCGCCTCGAAATAAAGTTGTTTTGTAAACGAGATTGTAACTGTGCAGTTGTGACTTTCCAAAACAGTTTTTTAAGCTAAGTATGCGGGTTATACGCGAGGATTCTTTTTCTTTTTTCGGGGAGTTCAAAGTTAGGGGTGCGGGTTATATGCGAGGGCGGGTTATATGCGGGAAAATACGGTATATATACTATTCACACGCGTTGTCACTCATTTAGCATGCGCGAGTGGGCAATGTCACAGGTGATTTACGGTAAGACCGATCCCCAGTGCTTCGCCCACTCGTCATGATTCACTTGGTGGAAATGCGAGATTTTTAAAAAAAAAAACTTATCAATTACATAATGTAAGCCAGCGGGAGAGAACCCTAATCCCAGGTCTTGGCGACACAGACCCGTTGAATGAACACAGGTCTGAAGGTTCTGGAGAGAGCCGCTGAGGGCATCGCCCCATAGAATTTTGGTGGGGAAAGAGCTCAAGAGGAGAGGGAGGGGAGGGAATAATTTTTCGGCGCACTCCACCGCGACGTGAAACGCCCTTGGATATCTGCCAAAGGCCGGGCTAGAGTTCACGTGGCCCTCAGGGTTCTCGATTAACTGACGACGACACATGTGTCTTTTTAACCTGTCGTGACGAAAACCGCCGACATGCCCAAAGAATCCGGGATCGTAAATGCACGCCATTATGTTGACTCCTACTGAAGCACCCGCAGCGCTCCCAAACATCATGCCTGCCTTTTTGCGACCGTTTGTGCGCAGCAAGCATTGCTTACACTTGTATTTCCGAGTGGAAAACGAACGCCAGTAGTGTTTCGGCGAGTTTGCATTCCGGCTTGGTGAACATGCAGTCCCATAATCTGCCACCTCGGCCAACTCCTAATTTATGCAAGTTATGACAAGCATTTGTTCCGGCGGCATTTCTGCACCGACCTGTGCAAGCGCAGGAGTGCGCTTGTCAGGGACCGAGTGCCAGTAGTCGACACAACGCGCACATCTCAAACATCTGAGCACCCCTCCGTAACACGTAAGAACTCGAATGATCCTTTTTTAACTAATAGTTAGGTTTACCGTCCCAAATTGCAAAGTGGAAATCTGCCTCTGGTACCTGTCTTTATTTGGATACATAAGACGGCAAACTCACTCGCGAGTCCACTCGCTCAGACTCACTCAGATTGAGATTCAGCCCTGAGTGTGAGTGCGAGTGAGTTTGGGTGAGTTATGCATTGGTGACTTTGAGAAAGATTGAGTCCAGCTGAGATAACTTTTAGCGAGTGTCAGACTGGGTGTGTCTCGTTAAAGAAAAGTGTAGTAAATCTAAATCAGACTGATTCCTAAGCGCAAAATATGATTCTTGAGTGAGTCTGAGTGAGCTCCACATTTTTGTGCCAATCAGGCAATAACTACTCAACTTTATCATTTCTAATGGCCTCAGGTCCGCTCGCGTTTATACTAGCGTCTAGTCACACATACTTCAACACACTAGCGTTCATACGCCAGCTCAAAATTCATTGATCAGAAGCGTGAGTTACGGCAGGCAAAGTGCCTTTATCCGCCCCCCCCTCCCTCCCAAAGTCTCTTCCTAGGACAGTTCATGAGAAAAATACCTCTGAGTCATCTTCTTTATGAAATGTCGTGACTTGATCGTAACCGCCGATAACTTGTTTATCGGTACGAGATCAAAAGGTTCCAGGTAGAGCACAGAATATGCGGAGTATTGTAGTCAAGATGCATTGCCACCACTGTCATGAAAGCTTAATATGCGTTAACGGACTCGTGAGTCGACTCACTCAGAGACTCCCCCAGACTCAGATCGAGCAGTGAGTCTGAGTGAGTATTGTTATGGTGAGTTTGAGTCGGAGTGAATCCGGTTAAAAAAGTGAGCGTGAGTCCGGGTGAGTCGGCTTTAGGAGCATTTTGTGAGTCTGCGTCCGAGTGAGACCTATGAGGAGAACTTATTTCATGAGTGAGTATGAGTGAGCTCCACATTCCTTACCGACCTATGGTCAAAAGTTATGGTGAAGGTTTGTTCGAAGGGTAGTCCCACTTTTAAGGATTGGATCAGCAGTTGGTATTTTAGGCTATATGAAGAGCCCATAGCAGATTTTTTTGCGCACATATATTTACTGCTAGTAGTACCTTAGTGGGTGTAGCCTAGTTACTGCAGTTCATTGATAGGCATTTCTTAATGAACAGAAATGAATCTGTGTTCTGTGTTCTGTCGAACATAGTGGACTTAAATTATGAAATTGGGGAATCTTATAACGAATGGTTCATCTGTTTCATCCCCTACAATGTTGCCCAACGCCTTTGGAAAAGAAGGCTAAGCAGGTCGCCCCGGCTATCAAGTTTATGGTTGTCACAGACGACATCAAGCTGAGACGAGGACAGAAAAAATAAACAGAAAAGTTATTTTCATTTCTGAACTACTGTGCAAGCCAGCTATTATTGCCCATATCCATGTAAAAGTGGACGTTTTCATCTACACTGCATTGAAGAAGATTAAAAAGGAGGACTACATGAGGTCCCGTCATGCGAAAACACACCAGCCCGGTTTTTAACAAAACACGCTGGCCCGGCTCTTTTCCAAAATACACCAAACCAGTTCATATTGGACAACCGGTCGTATACGGCAGACTCACTAGACCCACCAGAACCACGTCTGAATTCCCACTCTGGTGGGAACGGGAAAACACACCAAACACGACCTGGAGTTTTTTTTTTTTCGACCGGGGCAGCCAAACGTGGCGTAGAGGGGTCTCCTCAGGTTGAGATAGCCCTGCTGGAAGAGTGACCGGGAGATTGGGATCTAAACTGTGTAGACGAACGCTCGTAGTACCGCCGAGTCCCCCTGCACAAGTGCGACTTCGCGTGCCAACAAGCGAAGTCTTGTAGTTGGGTCCGTTCTGGAGAACGGTATACCTGCAGAATGGACACCATCGTCCGAAGATCGTTTGCCCTCATCTGCACGGCCGTTACCGCACAATAGAGCGAAAGCTTTTATGACATCACAACAAGGGGCGTTCTAGGCGCTGCATTGTCTACCGCCAGCGGTGTCCGTAACAGCCTGCGTGGCAGCCCAGTGTTCTACCACGCAGCTATGTCGTTTTTCGAAACTCCTTCGCAAAAAAGACCTTATACAGGCGTCATGTGTGGAAGGAACCGTCTTTTCATATGAAATGCGAAGCATTTCTTTGCGTACTGCGGGCACTTTTAGCGTGTCTACCTACGTATCCATCTGTCTATCTATCTAGCCACCTACGTCTGGGTGCTCTCGTGATCACCACCTTAACTTGGGGTAAACCAAAATTAGTATGGGAGGGAAAGATCGTTTGAAGGATATTACTCGCTGGTCATGCCATGACAAACGTGACAATCCCGTCCCGTTCGTCGTCGAACCCTTTCCGGCAGACAGGTGTGGCACATACCCGTATACCACGGGCGGGTATGTGCCACAGGTATGGGTATGTGTTACAGGTGATCCACAGTTCATGGGAACGCCGAGAACAGATAACGGAAATTTTAACGCGAGAGCGTTAAGGAAAAAGCTCACATTGGCAGCATTGAGCCGACGAATGCAAACAATAAATTTCAGGGTCCCAGCTGGAATCGAACCCAAGCATTCCGCGTGGCTCCGCCAGGTCTCGGAACTGCTTTTCAAATACGCCCCAATATTTGTGAAACGTCAATTGTGGTTGCAGTGCTGGCTATCTAATTTAATGAAACAGTACATATTTACTGCTATGGTAGAGTTGTCACGTCGGGTTAACGTCACTTCAAGTTAAGCGCCATCTATTTATGTAGCAGTGTCCAGGACTATCATCCTCGCGAGCACATGCGCTACCTATCAGCTTACCGCGTCTGGTGCTGTTAACACCCATGTTGCTGTTGGCATCGTTACGCAACTGTAAACAATTGGTTATATAAAACATAGGCGAGTGTTCCACATATGTCTCTGCGTTGTAGGATTCGTGGCCGTCTGCTCCAAATAACACCGTCGGAGTATGCTGGAAAACTATAACATCATTTATCAGTTAAAACAAACTCGACTGTTAGGCAATATTACCGCAAAACTACTGGCCCCTAACCTTGGCCCCCTGACGGAGAGACGACGACTCGTAGCCATAGGTCCGCAAAAAAAGTGGAACTCACTCAGACTCACTCGAGAAATATATCTTACACTTTGGACTCACTCGGACTCAGAATCACCAAAATTTTCCTGAGCCGGACTCACTCGGACTCACACTCACAAAAAATTTCTTCAACCGGACTCACTAAGACTCAAACTCACCGAAATATTTCTGACCCGAACTCACTCAGACTCAGACTCATGGCTCGATCTGAGTCTGAGTGGAAGTCCGAGTGAGTCGAGTCATGAGTCCGTTAGCCTAAAATTCCTGTTTTGACTATGGTATCTCTGTCCTTTAACACCAATATCTCATGCAATCGGTTGTCTACTTGGCACCTTTTGATATGGTACCTTGGAATACGAGTTGTCAGTGGTTGTAAACCAGTAAGGACATTTTGTTGAAAGAGATGACAACATAAGATATATCTGTCATGAACTTCCCTGGAAGAGTTGGTGAGGGGGAGGTCAAGACACCCCCCCCCCACGTAGTTCACGCCTCTGATCAATAAATATTGAAATGGTGATGGACGACACTGTTTTGGAATAGGTGTGAGTAGACGTTAGTATAAATGTGAATCCAGCTAAGGGTGATAGTAATGCTGAAGATGTGTAGATCGAACCATAGGTCGCCAAAAAAGTGGAACTCACTCAGACTTACTCAAGAAATATATCTTACACTTTGGACTCACTCGGACTCAGACTCACCAAATTTTCCTGTGCCGGACTCACTCGGACTCACAATCACAAAACATTTCTTCAACCGGACTCACTCGGACTCAAACTCACCGAAATATTTCTGACCCGGACTCACTCAGACTCAGACTCATGGCTCGATCTGAGTGTGAGTGAGTCCAGTGAGTCGAGTCATGAGTCCGTTAGCCTAAAATTCCTGTTTTGACCATGGTCTCTGTGCTCTTTAACACCAATATCTCATGCAATCGACATCGTTTTTGACAACTATGAAGATGTTTCCTTGAGGGAATTAAAAAGAAAGGCAAAAAAGCTCTGTGAAAGCTGTCACCTCCCCAGACTTGTCAAGAGCATTAGTGTGTGTAAAAATGATGCATTAGAAGTATTCTATAGCGCCAAAACCCACAAGCCACAGTGCCCCTCTCAGGGTTATTGTATCGGAGAAAAACACTTGGCAGAAGGAAATAGCTATGTTCCTGCAAGACAAACTGAACCTACTTGTGAGCGAAGATCCCTTCAGGGTAAAACATTCTATGGAAGTAGCGGAATTCTTTGGCAACCATAAAGACATGAACCTTGATGCTCTGTCAGTAGACATAAAAGACCTGTATTATTCAATACCTCAAGATGCCCTGCTCAGGTGCATTGAGGCAAGCATTGACAGGTATGGTGCAATTAGCTTCCAGAATAGAGTAGAAATTCCTGTCGCAAGCTTTCTGGAACTGGTAACGTTTTACCTGTGCTCTACATACGTTCGCTGGGAGGGAAGCCTTTACCTGCAGTGAAGTGGCATATGCATAGGGTCTAGTTTGGCACCCGTTTTAAGTGAACTATTCCTAGGTCAGATAGACGAGCATCTCAACAATAAGTTCGCACATTCCAATGTACTTAAAATCTTTAGGTTTGTAGATGACTTTTTTAGTAATTTTTGACAAGAGTTCTACTGGGGCTCACTTTGACGTAGAAGGAACCTTGACCGCCTTCAGGCAGACATTAGCGCCATTGCAAGTGACGAATGAACTTCCGTTAAACGGTTCCATTAAGTTTTTAGACCTGTGTATCACCTTTCGCAGTAACCATGCATGCTGGGGTTATCAGCCAAGAAGTAACAAACCGATTTTACCCTATGGATCGGCTCATTCTAAACTTGTGAAACGAAGCATCGCTAACATGTGTCTAAATAATGCACTTAAGAAATCATGCCCTCATCTCGTGCAGCAATGTTTTTTAGAACAAGTAAATCGTCTAAAGTCGTCAAGCTACCCTGACCACGTGTTAGTGTCTGTGTCCGAGGTGCTAGTGAAAAGATTAGCTAAGCAATCTTTTCGTGAACAGAACAGCGATCAGTCTAACAGGAACAAAAAAGTAGCGGTCATCCCATACATTCATCGCATATCACACAATCTGAAGAAAGCTGCTCAGAAGGCGGGTGTGAAGGTAGTATTTTCCGCTCCGCAAAAATTATCCAGACTGTGCAGATTGACAGAGCCTTGTTCCAGTGCGCCTCTCGTCTGCGACGTGAACCACAGGGTTAAATTCGTTCAGTGCCAGAAGGGTGTTGTGTACAACATTCCACTTTCATGTGGAAAGGTATATATAGGGCAAACTGGGCGCTGCCTTAACGAGCGTCTAAGGGAACACAGCAATAATGTCAGGAACGGCAACAACGGTTTTCTCGCAACTCACTGCCAAAGGTGTTCCTGCACCCCGAAATTTGAGCAGTGTACTGTCATATTCCGCAATCGTAATCAATCGGCGAGGCTTGTAGTTGAAGCCAAATCAATTTTAGAACGCGCAGAATCATGTGTCAGCATAGCTTCATTGACATTATCTAAGAAAGAGATAGAGTTTTTTGAGTGCTCAGTAATGTGTAATGCGCAGGCCCTGGGTCACATGCTTCAGAGTATATAAGTGACGCTACTCTCTTTTTTCCAATAAACAAGTTGTAAGTTGCGCAGTGTGTGTCCCGTCTCTTCTTCGTCCTCATCTTTCAAGCGCATCCACTTCATCGTCATGCAATCGGTTCTCTACTTGGCACCTTTTGATATGGTACCTTCGAATACGAGTTGTCAGTGGTTGTAAACCAGTAAGGACATTTTGTTGAAAGAGATGACAACATAAGATATATCTGCCATGAACTTCCCTGGAAGAGTTGGTGAGGGGGGAGGTCAAGACACCCCCCCCCCCCCCCCCCACGTAGTTCACGCCTCTGATCAATAAATATTGAAATGGTAATGGACGACACTGTTTTGGAATAGGCGTGAGTAGACATTAGTATAAATGTGAATCCAGCTAAGGGTGATAGTAATGCTGAAGATGTGTAGATAGAACCATAGGTCGCCAAAAAAAAGTGGAACTCACTCAGACTTACTCAATAAATATATCTTACACTTTGGACTCACTCGGACTCAGACTCACCAAAATTTTCCTGTGCCGGACTCACTCGGACTCACAATCACAAAAAAATTTCTTCAACCGGACTCACTCGGACTCAAACTCACCAAAATATTTCCCCACCCAGGGCTCACTCAGACTCAGACTCACGGCTCGATCTAAGTCTGAGTTAGTCAACTCATGAGTGAGTTCGCCGACCTAT